>CM017197.1:40367555-40380055 GCA_004837865.1 Musa balbisiana
TCTTCCTCGCGCTCCTGCTTCTGCTTTTCTGCGTCCTCCTCATCATTTTGATCAAGAAAAGGGCCGCCGGTACGAGTAAACAGAGCACAGCAACGGGAGGAGCGGCAGCAGCGGCGGGCGCCGAAAGGGACGAGAAGCCTGGGCCGGCAGCTGGAACAGAAACGGAAGCTGGCGGCGACACAGGGGGCAAACTGGTCCACTTCGACGGGCCTCTGGCCTTCACCGCGGATGACCTCCTGTGCGCGACCGCGGAGATCATGGGCAAGAGCACCTACGGGACGGTGTACAAGGCGACGCTGGAGGACAGCAGCCAGGTCGCGGTGAAAAGGCTGAGGGAGAAGATCGCCAAGAGCCAAAAGGAGTTCGAGGCGGAGGTGAACGTGCTGGGGAAGATACGGCACCAGAATCTGCTGGCTCTCAGGGCTTACTACCTGGGGCCGAAGGGGGAGAAGCTCCTCGTCTTCGACTTCATGCCCAAAGGAAGCCTTGCAGCTTTTCTACATGGTAGGTAGCTGCTGCTTCACCATCAAATTAGTAGGTCTTCTCCTTCCCCTTCACCATGGCTTCTAACCTGTTCTGCTTCCATGTTTGACAACAGCTCGCGGCCCTGACACCCCGATCGACTGAGTATATATATATATATATATATATATATATATATATATATATATATATATATATATATATATATATATATATATATATATATATATATATATATATATATATATATATATATATATATATATATATATATATATATATATATATATATATATATATATATATATATATATATATATATATATATATATATATATATATATATATATATATATATATATATATATATATATATATATATATATATATATATATATATATATATATATATATATATATATATATATATATATATATATATATATATATATATATATATATATATATATATATATATATATATATATATATATATATATATATATATATATATATATATATATATATATATATATATATATATATATATATATATATATATATATATATATATATATATATATATATATATATATATATATATATATATATATATATATATATATATATATATATATATATATATATATATATATATATATATATATATATATATATATATATATATATATATATATATATATATATATATATATATATATATATATATATATATATATATATATATATATATATATATATATATATATATATATATATATATATATATATATATATATATATATATATATATATATATATATATATATATATATATATATATATATATATATATATATATATATATATATATATATATATATATATATATATATATATATATATATATATATATATATATATATATATATATATATATATATATATATATATATATATATATATATATATATATATATATATATATATATATATATATATATATATATATATATATATATATATATATATATATATATATATATATATATATATATATATATATATATATATATATATATATATATATATATATATATATATATATATATATATATATATATATATATATATATATATATATATATATATATATATATATATATATATATATATATATATATATATATATATATATATATATATATATATATATATATATATATATATATATATATATATATATATATATATATATATATATATATATATATATATATATATATATATATATATATATATATATATATATATATATATATATATATATATATATATATATATATATATATATATATATATATATATATATATATATATATATATATATATATATATATATATATATATATATATATATATATATATATATATATATATATATATATATATATATATATATATATATATATATATATATATATATATATATATATATATATATATATATATATATATATATATATATATATATATATATATATATATATATATATATATATATATATATATATATATATATATATATATATATATATATATATATATATATATATATATATATATATATATATATATATATATATGCGTGCACTGCGGGACCCGTCGCCTGCGGCCAGGCCGGAAGCTCACCAGGTGCTGCAGCAGCTGGAGCAGATCAAGCCGGAAGCGGCCGATGCTGTGGCTCCCTCCAAGGACGAAGGTTTGGGTACTACTACTGCTGCCACAGAAGAACAAGACAAGACTGCAGATTAAGCTGTGGATGATGACACTGCGAAGTGTAGAGATCTTTGTTAGATGCAATACTTGGTTTACTTTATAGCTAATTTTTGATTGGTATTTAGATAGGTGTCATAAAATAGATCTGATGCTTCTTGTACATAATGCTTCTTTGCTGGATTAGGATGACATTTATTTCTTATTCCCATTCTTTTCAATGATGTTTGCTTCTTGTCATAATGTGATGTAAGATTGTTTCTATTGACTAATCAAATCAAAGTTATTTGCCAAACTATTTGTCTTAGACAAAAATTACATGCATATATATATATATATATTCATTCCTCAAAGTTAGCATTTTTCTATTTGTCTTTCTTCATCTAAATTTATAAATATTTTTGAAAATTTAAATCTAAAGATGTTTTAAATTTTGGTGTACAATAATTTCAAATTCAAATTGATATTATTACACTTTTTGTTTTTCTAAATTTATGAAAGTATTATTTTATAATTTCATATATTACAAATTTAAATATTTAAATGTATATGTAAAATATAATAGTTTAAGAAATATATAAGAATTAATCAAATAATTTTGGACATGAATTGGAGGGAGGGAGAAGACATGTAGAGAGAAGAGGAAAGAAGGGTGGGTGAGCTTACCTGCGGGTGAGGATAATGTACTGGGTGTTGCACCTCCTACCTTACTCGTAATTCGTTTAAGCTGTGGGCCCAAATGGGACCCACTATGGGCCATTGTTGGTGTCGGTCGTCCCGTGGAGCAAAACTTTACCAACCCGGTAATGGATCAACCCTTTGCCTACCCGACTTGTCATTGGAGGCATGGACGGACTTCGTGTGGGGGCGCTCACGAATCATCCGAATCGATCGTATATCACTCGATTAAACGGTGTATATAAAGGTGAGAAGAAGAGAATCGCGGCAATCCCCGGAGTCTTTGGATCTTTACTGCAATCTTCGGCATTGCATCTGCGACACTTCGAGCAGTCTCCTGCGCTTTTTTTGGACGTCCTCGATCAGCTCTTCCTCTTTTCCTCGCTTCGACTCTTTCTTGTTGCTCTCTTCTTTTTCTTGGTGCGTCTTTCGGCTTCTAGTTCAGTTTACAAGATCTGCACGCTCCCTGTTTGACGTAATGCTTGAAACAAGGGATACTCCTTATTGACCTCTTGATTCCCTTCTACTTCATATCTCGATCCAAACAAGGGTAAAGGTCCACAAGACCTATAGATGTTGAAGATAGAAGAGGTGACACAATTGGTCTATATGGTATGAGTAGAGGTAGAGGAAGACCTAAAAAACACTAAATGCTTCTAAATTAATTAAGGTTATTACTTTTTATTCAGCTCAATGATAATAAAATAAAAAATCTATGATATATTTATGACATTTCAGCTTGTTATTGTTGTTGTAAAGGTCCAGACAACCGCTGATAATTCTGAGCTGGATTTTGCTGCAGTTATTGTTGGTTATTTGATTTTATTTGACTGTTGGTCAGAATATATCACTACTCACTTCCTTGCATCTTCCCTTCTTCATTTGTGTAACTTGTGGAATTATTGTAGTTGCTGGCAAAGGAGGAACATGTACTAGTCAGGCAAGCATGGATGGTATGTTATATTTTAATATTGTCTATGTCCTGGGTTCTTCCTTGTGCATGATAGAAAAATGAAACACCTATAATTATATATGGAGTTGGAACTACCTGTAAAATAGTGGAGCATATATTTGCATCTACCCATTTTCTTGAAGACATGTATGCTTTTCTATATCATATAATGTGAATGTTCATCATTCCACCAATGACACTGAGCACCCAGAAACATATTGCATCACCCTCGTCCGAGTAACTTGCTGTATCGTATCTGTCTGATTTCTTGTTTCAAGATACAAAATAATTGATCTTGAAATTCTTTAGGTTGGCGCAAGGAAATTATATTGTGAAGGAACTTCAGTAACTTAAACATTGTGCTGGACTGCATTGCATCTATTTTAAAGGTTCATTATTAAATGTGGGTATTATCAGCTTAACTTTAGTATTTGCTACATTGTGTGTGTGTTTTTTTTTTTTGTAGAAAACCAATAGAGAAAGAAATGGACCTTATTGGTTTTTTCCCACTAATGTTGGGTTTTAGTCATTTTATGCACAGAAGAAGTTAGGAAACTTATACCAGGGAATTACAGAGAAGAAGCTTTATGAGATCCAAGGAGAGCCTACAAGGCGATCTAGTTAAAATGAAACAGTTCTGATAAATTTTATGTGTTCTTTAGTGAATTATGGAAGGTAGGTATGCCTCTAAGTGCATCTATACATGTTAGGAGAATAATGCTCTGCCTTTTCTCATTAACTGAAAATACTTTTGATTTATACACCTCTTTCTTTCTTCCTTCCTTCAGACCTAGTTTTAATAGTGCTCCTTTTCTCTTTTAATCTGGGAAATAAAATCAGTGTCAAGAACTGACAAAGTTAATCTACAGAATCAACCTTGCAATGTTTCCAAGTAAGTAATCTATTCAAGAGACCATAAAAGTAACTAAGAGCTGTTGGTTCTACTTGTTGCCTACAAGAAGATAATTATGCTTAAATTGGTGTAAGTAAATTAAAACGTTGTCGGTACATAGTGACTTCTATGTTGGTTACTAACCATTTAATCTGGCAAATAAATAAAATACAAATGATATGCCTTTTCACACATGAAGTCATGGCAAAAACAAATAGAACCAGACAAGTGCCACATAAGATAAGCAAAATATATGTATCCAAACAATAAAACTGAAAATGTTCATAGCTCCTTTTATTATTTATCATGGTGATTGTGATGTCAGGATAGACATTGACAGACAGCGTTAATCAGACAAATAGAAGAATATAGTTAAAGACTCAAAGTACTAATGGAATGCTGAAAGCAATTAACTGACTGAAACCATGCAACACTGATGTTGACCATAAGACAGGCTTAAATAAACTAAAGAACCATCATTTACATGGAAGTGCTTGTGATGCAATTGAACAAATGTATATGTGAAGAATAAAAGCAAAAGGCAAGAATATTGAAAACCAATTGCTACTTGTCATTTGTCATTACCAAACTTATGTGTTTTCAGTACAAGAAATCCAACTATCTTGGTTAGTTTAGAACTGCATTTTCCAGATTGACAAGAAAGTCTAAAGAAATTTCATCTTTCAATAATTAAAATTACTTGTGAACTTTTTTTCCCAACGTATTATATTATCATTGGAAAGGTTGGACTTATCGGTCTGAGCCAGAATGCTGGCATGGCATGTGCCGCACAGTACCAATGAACCGACACACGGTATGCCGGTGTGTACCGGTGTTTCGACGAGGAAGAGAAAGAGATTGAAGAGGAAGGTCCGGTGGAGGAATAGTGGAGGAAGAAGGAAGAAGAGAAAGAAAGAAAAGGAGGAGGAGAAGAAGTGCTGTGATGCCCGGGAAGCAGCGGCAGTGTCAAAGGGAAGCAACAGCATCGCAGTGGCGAAAAGGCAGCACCGCTGCAGCATCACAGCGATGAAGCAGCAAAGAGGTAGCGCTGCTGCAATGGCGAAGCAGCGGAGTGGTAGTGCCACTGCAACATCAGCAACGGTGAAGCGGCAAAGAGGTAGAAGAGGCAGCAGCGAAACAGCGAAGAGGCAGCACCACTGCAGCATCGCAGCGGCTAAGAGGCAGCACTGCAGCTTCGTATGCGAGAAGAGCCCTAACTTGCTTTTTCTTTCTTTTTTTTAAATGCTGAAATGGATTGGGGCTGACCACTTTTTGATTTTTTATTATTTTAATTAGAACCATCCGAAACGGAGGTCCATGCTCGGACCAGTACATACCGTCCAAACCATATCATTTTGGGCGGTACAGAAATCCTTGATCATTGGTATCTTGAAACTGTCATGTGCATAATTCTAAATGTTATTTGGTAACCTTTATGCATTGTTATAATATCTGAATTTTGAAATGTGTAGAAGTTTCTATTCAATTTGTCATTGCATATGGGACGCATGCATTCTGTCATCATTATAGTCATCCAAGCCTTTGATCATCAATATAAGATGACTAAGTTCATACCTGTGTCAAAATCTTAGCACTCTTTTGTTAATCACTTGTTCCATTCTTTTTCCAAAACTTATATAATAATGTTTTTACTTTTTTCTTGCAGATCACACTTCTTTTTTTCTAGTTATTTTTTTGTAGCAATAAAATACTATTCTAAGGGAAGAAGTTTGTTGTAGTAGCTGGCAGTCACTTAAGCTCCATCTCAATGCTCAGATCATTGTCTTGCTTAAACCCCCCCACCCAGTAGCATCAAGTGCCCAAGAGATAGGAGTAGCTCAATAGCCGAGGTAGATGGGCACTGAAGGGGCTAGTCGACAACATTGCTTCACAGGCTTGCTGCATAGAAACTCAATGGCCTCAGACCATAAGTGAACCTGAAAAAGAGCTTTCCTCATTACTCTCTCATAATCTTCTAACCAAAACTCCATTATATTATGATAACTAGCTTTCACTAAATTATGAGACTGTGTGAATGGAGTGGGTGATAGATATTTGTCATGTTCTTGATGAGTTTGGGTAAGCTAGGATTGTAATTAGTCAAAGAAGACTTCATTGCAGAAGTGGGATTGCAAGGGTGAAGATTCTAGGTGGAACAAGTCATCAATAAGGAATTTGGTTTGGCAATGATAGAGGCTTCGCTTAGTTATGACAGTGCTGACTCAAAATATGTTTGTTTAAGGGAGTAGTTGTTGGTATGCTTGTGAATAGATCCATAAGGTGCTGGTGGAGCCATAGAGGAGGTGGACTATGTTTGCTAGCAAGGGAGGTTGATGCCTAGCATGCTATAGTTCACTTCCAGACTCCAAAAATATTCATAGGATTAATAACCAAATATTGGATATGCAGAAACAGGCATGTAAAAAGTTGTGATCATAATTTTGATTTCTGATGTTGAAATACTTGTGTCAGGAAAAGATTCTCCCAAATGGTTGGACATTATGTCTTATTGTTCTTATTGGTACATTGGAATACTTGGCCCAAATTGCCTGCTGGTAACACTCTTGCATGTCATAGCATACATCATAACATGTAGCCAGTTTCTGGGGGTAGCAAACTGACTCATGATTGCTTAAGCAATTCCAACCACACTAGCGTTGGTTATATAATAGCAAACCTGTGTTGCTTTCTTTATCAGCCATATGACATCCTCTTTGGTATTTCTGTGGAGTCCTAAAATATGTGTTTCTTTCTTTTAAAATGGATGTTAATAGACATTTTTTTCTTGAATGAGTGCTAGCTGTTATTCTTTGTCAGCAACAATCACTACCTAACGTTTGCTGTAGTAAATTTAAATGTATGTCCATCAACAGCTTCATATGATGTTTATTTTTTATTGGAAAAAATACTTGTGACTAGTTTTTGAATTAAATGTTATCAACCTTCCTAATGTTTGTCACTGTGTAGAAATTGTGCTGCCATCATCTGGACAAAATGGTGGCTTAGGTCTTCCATCACAAAAGAGACAATGGATTAAGACATCATTAGCAATTCATAGAAATAAGCTTGCAGTATCTTGTGAAAGTTTTTCCATGTCAGCATACTTCAGAATTGAATCATGTACAATAAATACTATCATTTCAGTTTTTCCATCAGCAGAGAAGATAAGTGATTATCTGGACCAAGCGTGCAGACTATATAGTAAGTCTGGTATCAAACATGATGCAATGTGAGATTAGTTAAATGTGAAAGAGAACTAAGAATTTGATGGTTTGTCTTATCATCTACAGAGAAGAGAATGCATCTGCTAGCTACTTTGAACTGGTTGATCATTTGTCAGGACCTATATGATACAGATCCCCTGCTACTGTTGGTAGAAAAATGTTTTGCATGCCAGTCACTATCAGATACATTTGAAGTTGAAGCTGCTGTAGAAATTGAAAGTCATTTTCTCTTGTGCTGTTCCTTGCGGTAAATCCTGCTGGATGATTGTCTGCAACACCCTTCTCTTATCCTACATTTACTGCAAGAATTTTGACTCTCAAGAGATTCATCGGATCTTTTACCTGGTAGCAGAACACATTCTGGTTGTGAGTGACAAGCTGAAGTGTGTAAGCTACAATGAACCATAATCTTGCCTATTTCCTTGGCCTATTGAGCTACTTTTGTTGAGTATAAGCGAAAAGATCTACGATTAAGTCACACAAGATCCATGATGTTGCTTCTTAGCCTTCTCCAAATCGGTTTGGCAGCAGAGGTATCTAACTGTGCTTGGCATCAAGTTCTGCTTCCCCTTTTACCATCTTGTTGCTAACATCTCATTTGATATGTTCCCTCATTAGTTGTAGAGGCCATCTGGTGCAGCCTTGTTAGCTTATGAGATGTTGCACAAGGAAGGATGCAGGGGTGGAGTGGTACTTTGATCCAAGCTCAAACAGAATGCTAAAGGTGAGAGTAAGAGTAAATGAGACCTTCAACCTGACAAAGGCACAGGTCAAACGATATTTACTGCCGGAGAAGATGGCTCTTCCTCTGAAACCTTAGCCAAACATCAGCACAGTTGTCTCATTAGAAAGGATGTGCATTGTTTTTTCCAGAGGGTGTTGGTAATCAGAAGGTGCAAGCAATCATTTAGTGCATGGAAAATATATGGTACCAAATGCCTTTGTGGGTCACTGACATATATCATGCACCAAATCAAATGGAATGTAGTGCACAAAGAATGAACACCTGCAAAAAGAATATGGCTCTTAATCTGGGGATACTTGTGTCACAAGCATTGTTTCCTGTGATCAATTCACAACTGTTCTTTGGAGCTTAACCTTCAGATTAAAGATCTCCCAAGCATTGTGGATCTCCATGGATCAAGACCTTATCTTCCATCCTCTCTGTTTATATAATGCAGCTTCCTCGGTCTATGTTCATCCACCTTTCAGGAGTCTGCTGAGCTGAGAGATGAGTGGTGGTGGCAAGAACGCGAACATGTCATGCTCGCTCCTCTGCTTCCTACTCTCCTTCTCCACTATGCTCGCTCATGCCGGTGCAGAAGTCCACTTCCATGAGTTCATTGTAAGCCAAGCTTTGTGCCCTCTGCTTCTTCTCGTTCTGCTTTCATGCTCTGAACCGTGTTGGATCTCAACACAGGTGCAGGCGACACCAATGAAGAGGCTGTGCAGGACTCATAACATCGTCACCGTCAATGGCCGATATCCCGGTCCGACATTAGCAGTTAGGAACGGAGACACGCTAGTGGTCAACGTCGTCAACCGGGCCAAGTACAACGTCACGCTTCACTGGTACTCCTGCGTCGACGTATACGTACGCTTGTGTACAGTGTTACTGAGAGGAGCAGAGCTCGATCGATCTTTTGCTTGTTTTGGCAGGCATGGAGTCCGGCAGATGAGGACGGCGTGGGCGGACGGGCCGGAGTTCGTGACGCAGTGCCCTATCCGGCCGGGTGGAAGCTACAGGTACCGGTTTAGGATCGAGGAGCAAGAAGGGACGATGTGGTGGCATGCGCACAGCTCCTGGCTCAGAGCCACTGTTCATGGAGCTCTCATCGTCTACCCCAAGCGAGGCTCTTCGTATCCTTTTCCCCACCCCAACACAGAATTCCCCGTGATCCTCGGTACTAATTCTCTTCTCTCTCTCCTCTACATTTTACACGTATGCATGGATGCGTATACGTATTTCGCATGCGTAGACAAGTTTTGCTCTGTGCGAACCCTAATAAATCATTTGAGGGTAGGAGAAGATGTGATGTACTGTTGATAAGAACAACAGTGAAAGCTTAGTGATGAGACCGCTGTTTAAGGTGGTAACTGAGAAATGATATCGTGTCTGACAGGGGAGTGGTGGAAAGAGGATCCGGTTCAGGTCATCCGGCGGGCGACGAGGAGCGGCGCCGCCCCAAATATCTCCGACGCCTTCACCATCAACGGCCAACCCGGCGATTTCTACAAATGCTCTAGTAAAGGTATACTTCAACCTCCCTCCCTACCACTATATAACGACTCACGTGCAAATCAATAAATAAACGTGCACGCTCAGTAGTAAAACAGGACTAATTATAAATTATTTCAGATCTTATTAGTATTCCGATCTTTATATTTAAAAATTATAAAAAAGTAATTTATATCTTTATAATTATAAAATAAAATATTTAATTTTATTTATCCTAATGTTATTGGTTTTACCAATGGAAGATACTGAACGTGATAATACATGCAAAAATAATACGAAAGCGTTGGATAAAAAAGTAATTTTAATATTTCAATTATATTTTCTGTGGTGGTGGACGACGACATCGTTAAGGGCCATGGGTGACTGTGGTTGATGAGAATGACGCAATAGTCGATGAGAACATTGGGGATTTCTATAACTTTTTGTGGGGGAGGAGGATGAGAATGGAGAACGACAACAAGAAGTGAGGCAAAGAAAGAAGAGAAAGAGAATGATGCAAGTATTGATGCTCTGCATCTACGTTGGCGCCAACAGATATGCAGAGCGACGAAAAGGCCGCTTAGCATCTGCATCGGTACTAACGTAGGTGTAGAGCGTACCACTTTGTATTTGTATCGCACTAACAATATTCTACATCGCTCATTCCTTCTTTTGGCAGGCATGGAGTCCGGCAGATGAGGACGGCGTGGGCGGACGGGCCGGAGTTCGTGACGCAGTGCCCTATCCGGCCGGGTGGAAGCTACAGGTACCGGTTTAGGATCGAGGAGCAAGAAGGGACGATGTGGTGGCATGCGCACAGCTCCTGGCTCAGAGCCACTGTTCATGGAGCCCTCATCTCTTCTCGTTCTGGCTTTCATGCTCGAACCGTGTTGGATCTCAACACAGGTGCAGGCGACACCAATGAAGAGGCTGTGCAGGACTCATAACATCGTCACCGTCAATGGCCGATATCCCGGTCCGACATTAGCAGTTAGGAACGGAGACACGCTAGTGGTCAACGTCGTCAACCGGGCCAAGTACAACGTCACGCTTCACTGGTACTCCTGCGTCGACGTATACGTACGCTTGTGTACAGTGTTACTGAGAGGAGCAGAGCTCGATCGATCTTTTGCTTGTTTTGGCAGGCATGGAGTCCGGCAGATGAGGACGGCGTGGGCGGACGGGCCGGAGTTCGTGACGCAGTGCCCTATCCGGCCGGGTGGAAGCTACAGGTACCGGTTTAGGATCGAGGAGCAAGAAGGGACGATGTGGTGGCATGCGCACAGCTCCTGGCTCAGAGCCACTGTTCATGGAGCTCTCATCGTCTACCCCAAGCGAGGCTCTTCGTATCCTTTTCCCCACCCCAACACAGAATTCCCCGTGATCCTCGGTACTAATTCTCTTCTCTCTCTCCTCTACATTTTACACGTATGCATGGATGCGTATACGTATTTCGCATGCGTAGACAAGTTTTGCTCTGTGCGAACCCTAATAAATCATTTGAGGGTAGGAGAAGATGTGATGTACTGTTGATAAGAACAACAGTGAAAGCTTAGTGATGAGACCGCTGTTTAAGGTGGTAACTGAGAAATGATATCGTGTCTGACAGGGGAGTGGTGGAAAGAGGATCCGGTTCAGGTCATCCGGCGGGCGACGAGGAGCGGCGCCGCTTTACCTGTCTCTCATCATCGCTTTCCCTCATCCTCCTTCTCCCCCGCAAGAAGTCGCAAAAGTCCATAGTGTTCTCATCAACCGTAGCCACCTATGACCCCTGGTGACAATGTCGTTCGCCACCACCGAAAACATAATTGAGATATTAAAATTATTTTTTTTTCTTATCATTTTTGCACATGTTTTACTATTATAATTATAGAAATTTTAATATAAATTTTTTAAATCCAGGAATCAAAATGTTAAAGGTTTATAATCAGCCCAACAAAATGTCTTGATCCTTTTGTCAAGACACAAACTTGAAAATAATAATATTTTGTTAGCATCGAGGAAGGGATTAAGACTTAAAATATTAAATATATAAGAATTATAATCATACTAAAGATAAATAAAATCGTAACATCTTAACTATTTGGGATTGTTTACGTCAATGATTATTTCTGTAAAAATCATTCATCAACGATATCTGTATATTTCATGCAGCAATTAACGAAAATAGAAAAAATCCACCGAGAGAAAATTATTCTCTCTGTAAAAGACAAACATAACTTTTCACAAAAACCCAGGAAATAGCCATTGGACTGCTCTCCTCATCAATTAGCTAAT
>CM017197.1:40385055-40615055 GCA_004837865.1 Musa balbisiana
ACTGAGTGGTAGTACCGCTCAGTGATAGATGACAAGTGGTAGTACCGCTAAGACCCCGAAAATATGAGAATGGACACTTTTGAGCTCCAACTTCAAACTGATTAGGACTTATATTATAAAAGGCTAGAGTTCTTCTCCCTCTTTTCTTTTTAAGTGTTGATTATTCAAGAGAGGAGTGAAAACTTGTAAGGGTTGTCTCCTAAGTCCGTCAAAAGGAGAAAAGCTGTAAAAGGGTGGTTGGTCTTCACCTATTGAAGGAAGGCCTCTAGTGGACGTCGGTGGTCTCGTCGGAGAAGGAAGGCAAAAGTGGATGTAGGTCAAGATTGACCGAACCACTCTAAATCTCGATTTACATTTACATTCTACTCTTTATCTTAAGTACAAACTGTCTTCATTGATTTACATCAACTACACTTCCGCTTACTCTTAACTTTAAAGATCTTTTCGAAACGATTTTCGTATGAAAATTCGCTGCACTAATTCACCCCTAGTGTTCTTGATCCTAACAGTTCTTAATTTAGAAAAAATATCAATATCATCGAAATCACTTTATTAAACCCTTAGCCAATCAATTAAATTATTTCAAATGCCTTAAAACATCTACAATCCCTAAAATCAAACATGTTGGCCTAATTTTTTATTATTATAATTTCACAAATGACATGGGTATATATATATATATATATATATATATATATATATATATATATATAGGTCTGAATCGGTTCCTATTAGGATTTACCTTATTTTAACTGAATTGAATCATGTTTGATTGAAACTGATATGAACACTCCTACGTAAACATACAAAATACTATGCCCATGTAAATTAGTGGTTATAAAAGGGAAACATAAAGAGATGAGAGTTATCAAGTCGGATTCACATTGTTCTTGATCCAAAACCAATAAGCCAATGAGTACGAAATGATTTAGAATACAAACATAAAATTCTAAGTTGGATTGAGAAGAAGAACTTGGCATATTATCGAATATTAGATTTAAGGTACTCAACTGATCCGATAAACCTATCAGATCCAAAATGAGGATCCGCATCAAGAACGCTACATCAGAACCCTTAATGGAGAAATAGAAACCGGCCTTGAGACATAAAAGAAGAGTCATTATTACGATCTAGGGTTATATAGATCATCATTACGATCTTTATGCGGTCCTCGATGATTCGACGCGTGGAGACTCTTGGTAGTGCCACATCAAATAAATGCTCAGCCATCATTGTGAAACACTAGGAATCAAGTCTCCTTGGATCTCATTAATGGCTGAGATCGCACACCTACCGGTGGAGATGGTGGCAAGGATACCTCACACGTGTCGACGCAACACAAGAACTTTCTCGCAGGAGGAAACACGTGCAAATAACTGAATCTGACCTGTGCAACCAAGTTGACCAATAATATACCTCGACGACACGTGAGACCAAATTGGCCAAGATGCACCTCAACAATACACGCGACTAAACTAGTCCAAAGCACATCTTGATGATAAGCATGACTAAATCTGTCCAAAGCATACATGATCATGTCGGTCTAAAACTCATCTCAACAATACGTGTAGTAAAATCAGCCCAAAACACAACACATGCAATCAAATTAACCCATACCATATCTCGGTGATACACATGACCAAATCAATCCAAAGCCCATTTCTAATGACTTCCTGGCTCGACCTTACTATGGGTGGGGGAGGCAAATGATATAATAGGTAGACACATAGTTGACACCTCGGATTAATTAGGCTAGATGTTATCACATCCTAAGTTCAGCGCACCATGACACTACAATTAAGTTTGGAAGAGACACACTTATCTTTCCCTTAACTGTAACTGACATCTATTGCAGGAGTAATGATACTCAAAGCTCACTATAAAATAGCTTCTCAGGTACTCTCACTCCCAAAAATACAATACAAATCTTTCAAGTCCTTACTAACTTAGGTATTTAAGGAGTATTATCGAAATATCTCGATATAATTTTTTAGGCAAATAGAATTTTACTCACGGGGCAAGCTAAAGAAAATTCACTATAAAAATAATGAATATACAAATCTCAAAGTCTCTTGCCCAAAACCCAAGCAACAAACACAAGAGAATAACTAGGATACAAGAATTACGTCACTATGCACAATATTCAAAATCTCCCCAAGTAATCACAGCAAGAATCTACTGTATATCTAATCTAACCTAGGATGAGAATACTGCCTAGATGATTAAGAATAGTCTCTCTGATTATCATTGTCTTCTTCTCTTTACTTCTCTTGTTTTTCTATTCTTTCCTCCTCACTTTTAGAATCACATAGCTGCAGTATTCTGGCCCTATTTATAGCGATGATAACCCTTTTTTACCTTCCCTAGCCGTCACCCTCTTTTGTTAAAAGAGATAGGGTTTTTATGTTAAAGAGAGGTGGGCTATGGTCTATTAAAGTCCACTATGGGTTGAACTCATGGGCTATTAGCCCAACAGCCTTCTCCTTTAGCCCATAAGAGAGGTTATCCCATGACTTCTTAATATAAAACCATGCCGACCAATTATCGGCACATCTCTTACCTTTTATTCGGTAAGATCTTTGTTAACATGTCTACTCTATTATCGTCTGTATGAATTTTCTAAAATTGCAACTGTTTCTCTTCAAATACATTTCAAATCCAGTGGTATCTGACATCTATATACTTTGACTTGAAATAAAAAGTTGGGTTCTTACACAAATGGATGACACTCTGGCTATTACAATTCACCATATAGTTTTTCTATTTCAGCCCCAATTCTTGTAAGAATTCTTTCATCTATAACATTTCTTTGTAAACCTCTATAGTAACAATTTATTCTACCTTTATGATGGAGAGAGCAATACATATTTGTAATCTGGATTGCCATAACATAGCTCCCCCTATAAAAGTAAGTATAAAACCTGATGTAGATTTCTTTGTATCTATATTTTTTGCTATATTTATATCTATGTAACCTGTCAACATAAGTGGTCCATCTCCAAAGTTTAAACAAACCTTAGAACTCTCTCTAAGATTTTTAAAGATCCACTTCACTACTGTCTAATGCTCTTTGCTTAGATTTGTAAGAAATCTGCTAGTAATAACCACTACATATGCGATGTTCGGTCCCGTACATACTATTGTATACATTAAACTTCCAATAGTTGAAGAATAAGGAACATTTTACATTTTCTCATTCTTCTCATCATTTGATGGACTCTATTCTGAGCACAACTTAAAGTGACTTGCAAGAGGAGAACCAACTGGCTTTGCATTGCTCATAATAAACATTTCCAATACCTTCTCAATATATTTCTCTTATGAAAATAAAATCTTCTTATTTTTTCTATCATGGGAAATCTATATTTGCTTTGTTAGCCCCATGCCCTTCATTACAAAAGACTCACTTAGTTCATTCTTCAATTTGTCAATTATAGACATATTTTTTCCAAGGATAAGCGTGTCATCAACATAAAGTAATAAAATAATAAAATCCTTACCAAACCATTTGATGTACACACAATGATCTGAAGCTATTTTTTTGTATCCATTTTCAGTCATAAATGAATCAAACTTTCTATACATCTTGGAGCTTACTTCAGCCTATACTAGCTCTTCTTTAACTTGTAGATAAAGTTTTCTTTACCTTTAACTTTGAAGCATTTTGGTTGCTCCATATAAATTTTCTCCTCTAAATTACTATGAAGAAAAATTGTCTTCACATCTAACTATTCAACCTCTAAGTCCAGGCTAACAGCAATACCAAGAGCAACATAAATAGAAGATATTTTAACAATAGGAGAAAAAATCTTTTCAAAGTTAATACCTTTCCTTTGACCAAAATCTTTGACAACCAATATAACTTTGTACTTTGGTTAAGAATAATATTCTTGAGTATTCAATCTGAAAACCCACTTGTTCTTCAAGGCCTTCATTTTCTTTGATAGTTGCATCAAGTTATGTGTGTGGTTCTTCTGTAGAGCATCCATCTCTTCCTATATAGCAAGTAATCAATTTTTTCTACTCACTTTCAACTGCTTGCTGGTAACTCTCTGGTTCACCTGCATTAGTAAGTATTACATACTCATTTGTAGAATATCTCATAGAAGGTTGATGTTGTCTAGAAGATCTTCTCAAGTGAGGTTCTACGTGAAGTTGCTCTCTAACTTCTTTTTGCTCAATATATCATATAGATAGATCAACATCAAGCTCTACACCATCTCCTTGCATATCTCTCCCATCACCCTGATATACTGAAGGAGTAATTGGGTCACAATCTGCTAATCCTTCTATAGAAGTCTTGGCTGATGCCTTCTTCTTTAAATCCTCATAAGTTTGATCCTCAAAGAAGACCATATTTCTGCTTTTAAACATATTTTGCTTTTCTAGATTCTAAAATCTGTAACCAAATTGATCATGTGAGTAGCCAAGAAAATGTGTAAATACACATTCTTTTATCTTACCATTTAGCTTGGACCTCTCATTGTCTAGAACATGTGTAAATACACAACAACCAAACACTCTCAAATTCTTGTAGGAAATATCTTTCATTGACCATATATGCTCTACAATATCACCATCTAGGACTGTACATTGTGACAAGTTAATCATATCAACTGTAGTCCTCAAAGTCTTGCTTGGCCTATGAAAGCATATATATGATTTTTTCCATGATGGTGCAGTTCGTCCTCTCTATAATAGTATTATGTTGAGGTGTACCAAGAATTGTCATCTCATGCTGAATGTCATATGACCTACAATAATCATTAAACAATCCTGTATACTCACTATTATTATTTAATCTTATACATTTCAATTGCCTTTTTATCTCCCTTTCAACTCTAGCATGAGACTCTTTGAAGACATTAATAATCTGATTTTGGTCTTCATAGCATAGGCCCAAAATTTTTTGAAAAAATCATATATAAAAGTGACAAAATAAAGTGCACAACTGATATCAGAAACATTAACAAATTTACTAAGAGTTTTTGTCCTCAAAAGACCACATATATCTGTATTAACACAGTCTAAGGCATGTATTTTTCTAGATAAAGTAGGACTAGCAAATAAAACTCTATATTGTTTATCAGCCAAATAATCAATATAAGCATTTAGATGTGTACCTCTAAGGTCTGACAATACATCTCTCTTTGAAAGAACTTGTAGCCCCTTCTCACTCATGTGTCTCAATCGCCTATGTCATAACTACATACTAAAGTCTTTCTCTATAGCATTTAGTTACTCATCATAAGCTTTGGCTTGCAATCTGTATAAGGTATGACATTTCTTTCCACTAGCTATAACAAGAGAATCCTTACTGAGCTTCCATTGCCCTCTGTGAAATCTGCTATCATAATCTTCATCATCTAGCCTTCCAACTAAAATTAAATTTAGCCTTAAGTCAACCACATGCCTCATATCCTTAAGTACCAACTTGCAGTCAAGGTTGGTCTTTATATGGATATCACTAATGCCAATGATATTTATCATGTCATATTTGTGCATCTTGACAATACCAAGATTTATAGACTTGTAGGTAGCAAAAAAAACTCCCTCGATGGTGTAGCATGATAAGAAGTACCTGTGTCAATTATCTACTCAAGATCCTGATACACATAAGAAAAAATATCATCAAAAGGAGACAAAATCAAATAATCACCACCTTGCTTTGTAATTGTGGTATTATCTTTTGACTTAGTAGTACTACTTCTTTTCCCTTTTTCTTACTTGTTGCTTATATTAATTCTTGTAATATTATTTTTCACCACAATTATAACAAATAATATCTTTTCTTGATCTTGACTTGTTTCTACCCATATGTGAACTGTTTCTATCCTTGGACTTTGACCTTCATCTATTCTTTGAGATAAGTGTCTGTGAATCATTTTTAGATGTTACTGAATTCTTTCTTCTCAACTCTTCATTCAACAAACTATTTATTATTTGATTCATGATGACAACACCATCTAGTATATAATTAATTACTGAGGGAAATCACTAGTGTCTCCCAACTTTCTAGCAAAGAACTGAGAAGTAATAATACTTGTAACTTATCATCAAGAGATATTTTATTGGTTAGTGATACTCTACATTTCATTCAAATGCTCAACAATAGAAGTACCCTCTTTATATTTCAGGTTCACAAGTTTTCTAATCAAGAAAGGTTTGTTGTCAGCTATTTTTCTTTCATAAAAACATTCCAACTTTTTCAAAGAGAATATGCAGAACTTTCAGTAGAAACATGGTGAAAGACATTATCATCGAGCCACTGTTCGAATATACTCGATTGCCATAGTTGTGGGCTTTGCACTATCCTTCTGCAAAGGTTCATATAAATTTTTGTAATACAATAGATATTTTATTTTTGATTTTTATATCATTCAATTATTTTTATTCAAGCTAATCATGTGAGAAACACTACTAAACTCCACGTTCGAACACAAAAAATTAAATCATCAAAACTTTGCTCTGATACCAATTGATAAGATAAAAAGAAAGAAACTTTTGTACACGAAGAAATACTAGTAGGCTGTAACACGTTGTAAAATTAAATAAAAATCATAATCAAATAGAACACAAGATTCACGTGGAAATCCCCTCTAATATGAAGGGTAAAAATCATGAAACAAGCTAGAGAAAATCCACTATAAAAATAATGAATATACAAATCTCAAAGTCCTCTTGCCCAAAACCCAAGCAACAATCACAAGAGAATAACTGGGATACAAGGATTATGTCACTGTGCACAATATCTAAAATCTTCTTAAATAGTTATAATAAGAATTTACTATAGATATATCCTACCTGATATGAGAATATTGCCTGAATGATTGAGAACAATATCTCTACATTGTAGTATTCTAGCCCTATTCGTATTCACTACAACCCGTTTTACCTTCCTTAATCATTATCTTAATAAAAGGATTAGAATTTTTAGGTTAAAAGAGAGGAGCTATAGGCTATTAAAGTATATTATGGACTGAAGCCATGGGCTGATTTAGGGGATATTGCCATCCTTAAATATATAAATATTATAATTTTAAAAATAATATTGTTAATTAATCACATCGAGTAGGATTGGTGTTTGAATCCAATAAGTTCAAGAATTTAAATCCTAGCATTTTAGGTCACAATAAGATTGATTATTGAATCGTATAGATCGAATCCAATATAATTAATATACCCCAAATTTTGATTTAGGGGATATTGCCATCCTTAAATATATAAATATTATAATTTTAAAAATAATATTGTTAATTAATCACATCGAGTAGGATTGGTGTTTGAATCCAATAAGTTCAAGAATTTAAATCCTAGCATTTTAGGTCACAATAAGATTGATTATTGAATCGTATAGATCGAATCCAATATAATTAATATACCCCAAATTTTGATTTAGGGGATATTGCCATCCTTAAATATATAAATATTATAATTTTAAAAATAATATTGTTAATTAATCACATCGAGTAGGATTGGTGTTTGAATCCAATAAGTTCAAGAATTTAAATCCTAGCATTTTAGGTCACAATAAGATTGATTATTGAATCGTATAGATCGAATCCAATATAATTAATATACCCCAAATTTTGATTTAGGGGATATTGCCATCCTTAAATATATAAATATTATAATTTTAAAAATAATATTGTTAATTAATCACATCGAGTAGGATTGGTGTTTGAATCCAATAAGTTCAAGAATTTAAATCCTAGCATTTTAGGTCACAATAAGATTGATTATTGAATCGTATAGATCGAATCCAATATAATTAATATACCCCAAATTTTGATTTAGGGGATATTGCCATCCTTAAATATATAAATATTATAATTTTAAAAATAATATTGTTAATTAATCACATCGAGTAGGATTGGTGTTTGAATCCAATAAGTTCAAGAATTTAAATCCTAGCATTTTAGGTCACAATAAGATTGATTATTGAATCGTATAGATCGAATCCAATATAATTAATATACCCCAAATTTTGATTATATTTAAAAAATATATTGTTAATTAATCACATCGAGTAGGATTGGTGTTTGAATCCAATAAGTTCAAGAATTAAATCCTAGCATTTTAGGTCACATAAGATTGATTATTGAATCGTATAGATCAGAATCCATATACTTAATATACCCCAAATTTTGATTGAGGGGATATTGCCATCCTTAAATATATAAAAATCTGTTGTTATTAGATAAAAAAATACTTTATATAATTAATCATGTCGGATCGGATTATGATTTTATGGGTCCAAAATATTTAGGATCAAATTTTCTCATTGGATTTATATAAACATGATCTAAACAAAATATTTTTTTCTTAACATGATATGATCATTATTTTCAATCAATCAAGACTTAAAACATGGAGGCCAATTAATATTAATTAGATATGATATATCAACACAACACTAGGATGAACAGGCAATTATAAAATTGACATTACATAAAGTAATATTTTCAAGTATATTTTCATTCGAAACTTATTAGACAAATATTGAACTTGTTACTAGTTGTTTTTGCACCCAAAAAGAATGAATGTGTACTAAGTTGATTGTCAATGGGTTATTTTATTACATCATAAAATGAGTCATTATTACATAATCTCAAGAAAAAATATTTTATTTTTTAGATATGATAACTTAGATTGGATCAACCTTACCAAGATAGGTTAACAACCAAATTTGATCCTATTGTATTCATAACGCATCAAAAAGTCAGAGACAATACAATGTTACAATCATATATATTTCTTTATAGAAATGCAAATCTAAAATTAGAATAAATAACTTTCATGGAACCATTATTACATAATCCAATCCATAATTAATGTGCCTACCCACAAGGCATTCATAACCTACTCAATAAATTTTGCAATTGGTTAAAAATTTACAACATTCCAATCCCAATAACATATATATATATATATATATATATATATATATATATATATATATAATAATAATAATAATAATAATAATAATAATCTCAATATACAATAATACCCAAGACTTAATCCTTCTTCGATCCATAACCACGAATTAGCTATTCCTCATATCTGAAAAATTAATAGATAATTATATGAGAAGACAACAGTTTAGTAGGCATCATAAAAAATCTTATCATAAATAAAACCTTATTCAAAATATATGAATTCTTTATCATACAATAAATGCTTTCAAAATATACATAAATATTAAATACTCCCTTTACTTTACATTTATTTTAAATCACATAAAATACTCAGAATACTTTTATAAAATAATATACATTTAAATATATATTTTATAATAAAATCATATATATAAATAATGATATATCAAATCATAAACATGAATATAGCTAAGATGTACATGTCAAAATAATAGTAGGAAGAGTATTGATGAATACGACTATATTATATTCCTGTAATAAGGTCTAAATTATGTTTAAACCGTTAATATAAGTAACACATATTTTCTTATGTTAGGGCCCAAAAGAAACCAGTTTCAAAACATATTCTAATGTATAACCTCATTGGTAGGGTTTATATCATGGTCTCACTAGACAAGACAACTGTTGTATCACATAAAACAATATATCAATTGCTTTTGTAACATCCTATTCTAGATTCACCTACACCTTACATGCATGACTAAAGTAAGATATCATATTTCTATTTTTATTACTACTATCGATAGGAGTCTAGAGAAAAGCAGGTAAGTTATAATTAAAACGTACTAATTACTAAACAAAATGATAAGGTTTTTCCTATATACAATGTTCTTGACATCTATACATAATTATACCATCTAACCTAAGAAAAACATACATATAACATGTTCAATAATTTATACACATAAAAAACGCATAACGTATCCATATCTATATTGTAATGAGCTTGCACCATAAATATTTACTAACTAATCACTTAGGTGAGTATTAGTATCCTTACCTTATAAATAGAGTCTATAACAAGTAATCATGCAGTAGACATAAGTCCTTATAAGCTTTATTCATGTGATGCATACATGCACTCGTCATAGTATATCATATTTCAAAATCATTAGCATACAAGAATTATGGTAACATCGCATCTATGACTTTTAGAAGTTTGCGCTACAACATAGCATATCAAAATAATAGATAAAATTTAATGTTAAAATAATTCAAATACTTTAATATGCTATGTAGAAAACATAGCAAATTCATAACTTCTATAACTCATCTTAGAAATGCAAATCTAAAATTAGAATAAATAACTTTCATGGAACCATTATTACATAATCCAATCCATAATTAATGTGCCTACCCACAAGGCATTCATAACCTACTCAATAAATTTTGCAATTGGTTAAAAATTTACAACATTCCAATCCCAATAACATATATATATATATATATATATTATATATATATATATATATAATAATAATAATAATAATAATAATAATAATCTCAATATACAATAATACCCAAGACTTAATCCTTCTTCGATCCATAACCACGAATTAGCTATTCCTCATATCTGAAAAATTAATAGATAATTATATGAGAAGACAACAGTTTAGTAGGCATCATAAAAAATCTTATCATAAATAAAACCTTATTCAAAATATATGAATTCTTTATCATACAATAAATGCTTTCAAAATATACATAAATATTAAATACTCCCTTTACTTTACATTTATTTTAAATCACATAAAATACTCAGAATACTTTTATAAAATAATATACATTTAAATATATATTTTATAATAAAATCATATATATAAATAATGATATATCAAATCATAAACATGAATATAGCTAAGATGTACATGTCAAAATAATAGTAGGAAGAGTATTGATGAATACGACTATATTATATTCCTGTAATAAGGTCTAAAATTATGTTTAAACCGTTAATATAAGTAACACATATTTTCTTATGTTAGGGCCCAAAAGAAACCAGTTTCAAAAACATATTCTAATGTATAACCTCATTGGTAGGGTTTATATCATGGTCTCACTAGACAAGACAACTGTTGTATCACATAAAACAATATATCAATTGCTTTTGTAACATCCTATTTCTAGATTCACCTACACCTTACATGCATGACTAAAGTAAGATATCATATTTCTATTTTTATTACTACTATCGATAGGAGTCTAGAGAAAAGCAGGTAAGTTATAATTAAAACGTACTAATTACTAAACAAAATGATAAGGTTTTTCCTATATACAATGTTCTTGACATCTATACATAATTATACCATCTAACCTAAGAAAAACATAAATATAACATGTTCAAAATTTATACACATAAAAAACGCATAAGTTATCCATATCTATATTGTCATGAGCTTGCACATAAATAATTTACTAACTAATCACTTAGGTGATGTATTAGTATCCTTACTTATAAAATAGAGTCTATAACAAGTAATCATGCAGTAAGAATAAGTCCTTATAGCTTTATTCATGTGAGCATACAT
Source organism: Musa balbisiana (assembly GCA_004837865.1). NCBI lineage: Eukaryota > Viridiplantae > Streptophyta > Magnoliopsida > Zingiberales > Musaceae > Musa > Musa balbisiana. The sequence goes on from CM017197.1 coordinate 40,396,523, forward strand.
CATGTCATGTATATCATATTTCAAAATCATTAGCATAAATAATTAATGGTAAACATCTCATTCTATGACTTTTTAGAAAGTATTGCGCTACAACATAGCATATGCAAAATAATGAGATAAAATTTAATGTTAAAATAATTCAAAATACTTATATATGCATATGTAGAAAACATAGCAAATTCATAAACTTCTATACTCTATCTTATAACATATATATTCACTCCCATACCATATGTCATCATAATATATATATATATATATATTATATATATATATATATAATATATATATGTACTCTCACACCACACGTCATAGTATATGTGTGCACTCTCATACTACATATCATAATATATACATTTACTCATACACTATACGTTACTTTCATATCACACATTATAGCATATATATGCATTGCACTATCATGGATAAAGTTGTAAATAATGTATTTAATATAATGCTCATGTATGTCTATGTCTTTCAGTTATGTCCATACTTTGCACAATATGTAAAGGGCTGACACTAAGCTAGCAATCCATTTTGGTTGGCTTTAGTGGTTGCTTTAGGCTTACAAATAAAGATTGTATTATGTGGACACTAGTGGAGATTTTGGTCTATAGTAGACCATTTTGGACCTTTTGTTGTGTGACTATTTAGAGCTTGTGAAGTCTATATTTGTAATTTGCATTGGTTTTAAAGTGTTTGCTAAAATGATTGCTTATGGATCTCTAGTGAAATATTTTCTCTAATCTGTTTTTCTTTTATAGGTCCTAAGGGATCATAGGAGATTTCGAAAAGGCTGACCTTTGCGAATAAACACGCAAGGGTGTCGCACGACTTAGGAAAAACCAACTAAGTTCATGACATTTTGGTATCAAAGCAGGACAAGCATATGTAGAAAACATAGCAAATTCATAAACTTCTATACTCTATCTTATAACATATATATTCACTCCCATACCATATGTCATCATAATATATACATTTACTCATACACTATACGTTACTTTCATATCACACATTATAGCATATATATGCATTGCACTATCATGGATAAAGTTGTAAATAATGTATTTAATATAATGCTCATGTATGTCTATGTCTTTCAGTTATGTCCATACTTTGCACAATATGTAAAGGGCTGACACTAAGCTAGCAATCCATTTTGGTTGGCTTTAGTGGTTGCTTTAGGCTTACAAATAAAGATTGTATTATGTGGACACTAGTGGAGATTTTGGTCTATAGTAGACCATTTTGGACCTTTTGTTGTGTGACTATTTAGAGCTTGTGAAGTCTATATTTGTAATTTGCATTGGTTTTAAAGTGTTTGCTAAAATGATTGCTTATGGATCTCTAGTGAAATATTTTCTCTAATCTGTTTTTCTTTTATAGGTCCTAAGGGATCATAGGAGATTTCGAAAAGGCTGACCTTTGCGAATAAACACGCAAGGGTGTCGCACGACTTAGGAAAAACCAACTAAGTTCATGACATTTTGGTATCAAAGCAGGACAAGCATATGTAGAAAACATAGCAAATTCATAAACTTCTATACTCTATCTTATAACATATATATTCACTCCCATACCATATGTCATCATAATATATATATGTACTCTCACACCACACGTCATAGTATATGTGTGCACTCTCATACTACATATCATAATATATACATTTACTCATACACTATACGTTACTTTCATATCACACATTATAGCATATATATGCATTGCACTATCATGGATAAAGTTGTAAATAATGTATTTAATATAATGCTCATGTATGTCTATGTCTTTCAGTTATGTCCATACTTTGCACAATATGTAAAGGGCTGACACTAAGCTAGCAATCCATTTTGGTTGGCTTTAGTGGTTGCTTTAGGCTTACAAATAAAGATTGTATTATGTGGACACTAGTGGAGATTTTGGTCTATAGTAGACCATTTTGGACCTTTTGTTGTGTGACTATTTAGAGCTTGTGAAGTCTATATTTGTAATTTGCATTGGTTTTAAAGTGTTTGCTAAAATGATTGCTTATGGATCTCTAGTGAAATATTTTCTCTAATCTGTTTTTCTTTTATAGGTCCTAAGGGATCATAGGAGATTTCGAAAAGGCTGACCTTTGCGAATAAACACGCAAGGGTGTCGCACGACTTAGGAAAAACCAACTAAGTTCATGACATTTTGGTATCAAAGCAGGACAAGCATATGTAGAAACACTTGGCATGCGCTAATGGGGCTGAGTTGAGGGCAGCTAGCATGAGTAATTGTTTGGGAGAAACGGGTATTGAGATGTAGAGAAAGGAGTCGCTCAAAGGAGTGGATATATACTTGTAATAACCTCCTTATAGGTTTGAAGATCAATATCCTCAACATCTTTTCTTCTGATATATCTCAAATATTTCTTAGGAGGATGAGATGCTCTACCAGACCTACTTAAAGTCAGAACTTGTGTGCTAGGTACCTGAATAGACTTGGGCTATAGAATGGTGCTTGAGCTAGGTTCTCCAACCCCACTCAACTCTATCATGCACCCATTGTCTCCACCAAGAATATGTTCATTCTCAAAGAATAATGCTCTCTTAGCTATAAAGACATTTTGATCCTCGAGGTAATAGAAATAATACCCACAAGTTTCCTTGGGGTATCCTATGAACTTACACCGTTTTATCCTGAATTCTAATTTATCGGGGTTGTGTCTTTTAACGTGAATAAGGCAGGCCCAAATCTTAATAACCTTAAGATCAAGCTTCTTCCCTTTCTATATATCATATAGTGTAGACACTATTGATTTAGATGAAACTCTGTTCAGAAGGTAAGCTGTGGTCTTTAGGGCATATCTCCAAAATGAGATGGGTATGTTGGCAAAACTAATCATAGACCATGCCATATCTAAAGTGTATAATTTCTCCTTTCTAATATATCATTGAGTTGTAGTATATGAGGAAGTATCCATTGGGTAAGCTGTGGTCTTCAGGGCATATCTCCAAAATGAGATGGGTATATCGGCAAAACTCATCATGGACCACAGCATATCTAATAGTATGTAATTTCTCCTTTTTAATACACCATTGAGTTGTGGTATGTGAGGATGTATCCATTGGGACAAAATACAATGGTCCTTAAGGAATTGTATAAACTTTGTACTCAAGTATTCTTCTTCTCAATATGATCGAAGAGTCTTAATACTCTTTTCAGTCTGATTTTTTACTTCATTCTTATACTTCTTGAATTTCTCAAAGGCTTCAAACTTATACTTCATCAAGTACATATGTATGTACTTTGAGAAATCATCAGTGAAAGTAATGAAGTAGGAGTAAACATCTATGGCCTGGGTTGGCATGGGACAACATACATCACTATATATGAGTTCCAATAACTTAGTAGCTCTCTCTCCAATTCCATTAAATGAAGAGTTGGTCAGTTTTCCATGAAGATAAGGCTTATAAGTTACATATGATTCATAATTAAATAAATCTATGTATCTATCCTTCAACAACTTTTGAATCCTTCCCTCATGGATGTGACCTAGCCTATAATACCACATGTATACCCTGGTCACCTCATCTCATATCCTTTTGGACACACTTACATTCCTGATATGTAGAGTAGTGTATAGTATAAATAAACTATTATGCAATGTTTCTCTAGATGATCTTATTATCTAATATTATTGACCATTGTTCTTAAAGACTAATTTATATCAACTAATTGTCAAACATAAAATGAAAATAATATTTTTGATAATAGAAGGAACAAAGTAACATACATCCAATACAATAGTAACTCTTCTAGGTAATTATAGGGTGACCTCGCCAATAGCCACTACAATAACTTTTACTCCATTGCCTATCTTAAAGTCCATTTCGCCTCTCGCCAATCTCCTAGGTCTTACTAAAACCTGCAACGAATTACAGATGTGATAAACATTACCGGTATCCAATACCAATGCATTATTATAAGAATCTGACAAATTAAAATTGATCATGAATGTACTTGAAGCTTCTCTAAGCTTCTGTTTCACCTTCTTTGTAATGTACTATTTATAGTTCCTCTTTCAATACCTATCTTTGCTGTAGTGGAAGCACTGGTCATTGTTTTTTATCGAATCCTTCTTAACAACTTTTGCTTTACCTAGTTTGTCTTTTCCTTTGCCCCTTTTAAGGGATTTTTTTTGCATTTATTATCTTTTTGGTCTCACCAACATAGAGAACTAGCTTCTCTTCCTTGATGGTGCTCTCAGCCTCCCTCAATATATTAAGGAGCTTAGGGAGAATCACCTTAAGTTTGTTCATGTTAAAATTCATAATAAACCGAGAAAAAAAATCTAGTAGGGACTAAAGCACAAGATCCACATATAGGGTATCTTCTAGGACAATTCCTAGACCCATGAGCTTCTCTATCTACTTAATCATCTTGAGGACATAGTTCTGAACTAATGTCCCCTCAATTATCTTAGTACGGAAAAGACTCTTAAATATCTCATATCGTTGAGTTTTCCTCTATTCCTTAAATAATTTATGGAGATGTAGGAGAAAGGATCTAGTATCCATCTTTCATGCTGCCTTTGTAACTTGAGATTCATGGAGCCTAACATGTAACATTGAGCGAGAGTAGAGTCATCTATGTACTTCACGTAATGAGCGATCTCATCCTCGCTTGCCCCTTCCTCGAGCGTAGGTATCATCACTATGTCAAGGATGTATATAATTTTTTTTGCCATAAGAACAAGTTTTAGGTTGTAGAGCCAATCCGTATAATTTGGACCAATGAGGCAATTGAAATCAAATCTGCTATGTAAGAGATTTGAAAGTGACATTTTTTGAAATTAAAGATTTAAGATAAATAAATAATATGTATATTTTATAAAAAATAAATAATCAAGTTATGGATTTATATCTTAATCTATTCCTACTATTTTCTCATAAATCATATAACTCCCTTAAACGGAGACCCTCAACGGATCTCTAGTGGGGATCGAGATCCAATCGATATCTTAGTGTATCCTCGAAGGATTCAACCAATCACACTAAACCCAAAAAGTTGGCAACTCTTGTCGATCATAACTCCTTATAATTCCCATCTTGTTCGACCTCTAAACCATCATGGCCTCGAGAGACTCGACCAACCATGATATTCGATTAAGTGATTACCATTATTACAAGATGAGTTTGATTCGATAATATGCCCTCGAGGGACTCGACCAAGCATGCCATATCTTCATGTCACTGATGACATCTCTATGTTATAGGCAAGATCTCGAATCATAATATATGTGAGTCTTGAGGGACTCGACCAACTCAACTTATGTCGAGAATTGATTTCTCCCAATAATGATGGAAGGCCATGTGGGCCAATCTAATTGCCTCATACTTACTAACTTAATATTATCGTGAGAGGAGATTTTGATTCGATCTCCTAATATGACGTGTCACACACATACATATTTAATATATATTTATATCACATGCAAATATATATACATATCTAGTAGGTGTATAATTAATCACAAATCATAGGAGCAATCATACCAGATGATCATGGATCATAACATAATGTGATCAAGCCCAAGCCAATGTACCCAATCACGCACATCACGATCTATGTGTGCATCGATGCATTTCCATGCCATGTGATCCTCCATCTCGTTTTCATCGGTTCCCCTAGCGTCTCGTCGCATCTCCATGCATCGCGATAGCCTATCTCAGCCTCATAGGTCCCGTTGTCACCTCTACGCTCTCGCTGCACCTCCTCATGTGATTACAATATAATCACATACATGTAGGTCCGATAATAAATGAGAAATAAAATAGAGTCTCATAGGCCTAAATAATAATAATAATAATAATCACATCATATATACACGCACATCACATAGTCCATGATTATCCGTCCACATCATACATCATATGTATACATCATCATGTAGGACTATTAGATAATAATAATTAATTAAATTATTTAATTAATTATATGTGGTATTTTAGGAACCCCACCATAGGGTGCCCCACATGGTAGGAAGTCCCCTATGCAACTAGGAAACCTTAGCTACTAGGGAGTCCCCTATGGCTAGGAATCCTAGGCCATAGGGCTGCCTTGTATGGCTAAGAAACCCTAGCCACCAATGACTCTTCTGCAATTAGGAAACACTGGCTATAGGGCAGCCTTGGGCAGCCAAGAAACCCTAGCCGCCAACTTCCCCATGCGGCTAGGAATCTTGGTCGCCAAGGTCTCCTAGGCGGCTAAGAAACCCTAGCCGTTAGAGGTGCCCCTTGTAGCCAGGAATCCTTGGCTATAGGGGCTCTACCATACTCAAGCCGAGTGTAGCATGGCTACTCTTAGTCTACTACAGGTGGCCAGGCCGAGAGCTCTCAAGAGAGCTCTTGGCCAAGGCTGCTTTGGCTAACCTATAGGGCAGCAACAATTGCTGCCCTTTTTTGCCCTTTTGCATTAACTATTTTGATATCAAAAGACCTCCCATAAATACTTCTCAATAGCGAGAAAAAGAGTACAGTCTAGATTTCAAAATTGTGACAAAAATCATAGCAATTGCGCAAACATAATTCTATGCAATTCAACACAACACATACAGTTTAAAAGCCAATATTTTACATAAACAACCTAGCTCTAATATCACTGTTCGGAAATCTGGGATAGCATCACATACACTTTAGAAGAACAAAAAATAAAAATCTCAAATTCCCTATAGAAGAAGTTCCTCGTTGTCGTGCAAATATTGGTGCACAAAAACCTGTAAAATCAAAAATTACATATGTAAAAGATATATTATCTAGGGAGATCGTATATTCTTAAAAACTTATAAATTTATGGGAGAGGATGAAGGAGGTCAAATATCCTTCTCTCTAGCAATGATTCACATGACAAATGTGGTAAAAACACTCCTTAAATCGTTGTATGATCCTTCTCTCTATGTGTACCACATGATCATGAAGGGGTAGATCCTTCTTATTATCCACACGCCCCATAACTAGGGCTATCGATTGAGGAGAAAAGGGAGAGAAGAATATAGGAGGTGGTAGCCAAAAAAGGTCTAGTCTATGGCCCCTTTGGTTCCCTCATATTTATAGAGGTCCTTGCCAACTTAACCTTAATGGATCCTACTCTATTAGGTACTGGATTTCTATCAATTACCCAAGCCTCTTAGATTAGTAGATTTCTACCTAATAATCTCTCATTAGCTCTTATTGGATCTTATATATAAGATCTAATAATTCAGGGGCTTATTGGATATCCAATAAGATAGAGATTCCAATGGATATATCATATCCGAACCTCTACTCACCGCAACACATCATATGTGTATGACCCCCTAGGCCCAATATCAAGCTAGCCATAAGTCATACCTATTAGAACTCCTTCTGACTCAGTGAATTATTATCTTCATAATAATTCACTCGACTCATCAATTACGGACGTACTAGGCTACTACGCCATAGTCCTCGGACGATATAGGGGAATTCAATCCACTGGACTTATTTATCCTCAATTATTATATATGTATATTTCCTCATCCATCTAATATCCCAGATATCATATACAGTTTCTATTTGAGTCTCGCTCTAATTAAATTCTCTCGAAGAACTTTTTCTCTCTCAATCCGAATGATCATAGTTAGGGATCTGCCTAAGCAAAAGTACATAGATATTCCTCTCATGACACTAAAAGCGGATGATCATATATCGACACTCAATTGCCCTTGTAAGATTGGCTACCACTCTTGATGACCGGTTGTGCTAGATTTGAAACTTTCAGGCCTATAACTCTAGTGTCAAAGAGTGGAGTACTTATATAGAACATTTTTGATATCTTAAGTCTAAGGACTAGATACACTACTAGGATGATGAAATCACTATCTGATAATAAGGTATTATCAACCATCTAGCATTTCGTGAGTGAATCGATTAGTGAACTCATTCTCCAATAAGCACCTACATTGAACCCCTAGTGTCCCCACATGAGTAGCTATAAGACCAACCACTTCCATTGTATGGACGGATATATAGCATACCAATCTATCAAGTTATTTTGATATTTCTCTCGAGTAACCTATGATCGAGATTATTTAGGGTTTGTATTTAAAAGTGAATCGATCTCATTATCATTATCTTATCACGATTTGATTTTCATTACACAGATCCATGAACATCACAATATATGTAACAAACAAAATAAAATAAATAATAAATAAAAATAAATTACATAAATCCATAGACATCGTGTCATATGTATTATTGAGTAGGGTACCTATGACTAGCAAATAAATTATTGAGTCATTGGTATGAAAGACCTTGATGATACCACATTTGTGAGATTTCAAAATAATCATTGTTCTTTTACTCTTATGCAAACAAAGTATATTGGTCGAGAAGGGGCCTTAGGAAACGAGGAATGTAGTGATAGACACCACGTAGGAAGAAAAGGCTAACGGGTGATGGCCAATAGGTTTGTAAGTCCTATATCGAAGGACTTCTTTGGGGTGGGGGAACTCCAAGTGGATGTGACGATGGACGGCCAAGGAATGGAATATGCAACAAATGGTATTATATACTTGCCTAGATCTATCAGAGATTTGCTCCAATAAAAAAAAAGAAGAAAGAAAAAACTGAAACACTTTCTACGTTATAGAAGTGCAAGTCAAAAGTGATGGTGAAGTGCATTGCTAAAGAGTATACCTCAAGGAGGAAGGCAAAATTTTCACATTAACATTAGTCTCCTCAAAAGAATGGTTGAAACTATGTATCTCGTTCTCTTGGATATATAACAAAGTAGCTTGTGCACTCTTGAAGTTCCTAGAAAGGGTACTTGGAAGAAGATAGCAATTTTAAAATGTTTACTAGTAATAATTGATTCTACTTAAAATAGTTTATTTACTTTATCTTATAATAGTGCGATATTGAAAAGTAGAGGTGAGGTGAACCTATTTGGAGTGATTGCTAGTCAAATATGAAATAATTGGGCAAATTTTGTATATGAGAATGCCTTAAAATTTTTACAGACAATGGTTGTTAAAGCTACTATGTATTTAATACAAATATTCTAAAGGATTAGCAAGCAATAATGAAAGTAATCTTACTTCATTACTTCATTGCAGTCAAAGGAAAACTAAAGATGCAACAAGTGAGGAGTTGGAGCGTTTATAAATTATTTGACGGGGATATTAAAGACATAAGTGAGAGAGAATATCATTGACTCTTTATGTAAGTTCGTAACGACGAAAGACTTAGTATCTGTACATGGTACTTGAGCATTGGAACTTTGTGCACAACAAACTAACCTTCGTACCCTTTCTCTTGCAATAGTTTTGAGCATGCAAAATACATCCATTTCACTTGCCAAACAAAATATTTTCTTAATTATGCTTGCATGATAGTTATGTTTTGATATATCTTTCTCTTTTATAGGTCATTATTGGATGTTACAAGGTTACAAAGAGACAAACCTTTTGTAGATAAAAAAACTAACGTTTTGTAAATAAAATAGGCTAATCCTTTACAGAAAATATGTCTCGGACAAAATCAACTAACTTCATGATAGTGTGATGGACATAGGCAACCAAATTCAAAACATGATGGATCGGCCCATTGTAAAAAAAAATAAAAACACTACTTAATCATTAGGAATAGTGATTAAGGTCTTTAAATGAATATTATTTTCGATCAATCGGAACATCACACTTAAAATTCAATCAATACCTATTAGACATTGAACATCAACTATCAAAGATGACAAAGGCCTTTAGACATGCTACCTCAGCATCATCATGACACCTAAAAGAATATTCTCTCATTAAATTTGTAATTACATGATTGACACTATATAAAATTTAGGTATTTCTATAATCCTAACTTATAAAAGAAAATAATGACTTTCTTAAAGAATTTTAATGTCCTCAACGAATAAACGAGTACACACTTGACCGTTAAAGATATTTCCAAACGCATACTCCCTGCTTAGGAATTTATCAATGACAACATGGAAAATAAGATAGATCAGATCAATTTCACCAAGTGAAATTAGCGACCAAATTTGTACACATCCGATAATATTAATATATCTAAAATTTTGATTCAAGGGATATTATCATTCTTTAGTATCAAAAAATAATTTTACTAAATAAAAAAATAATCTTCTTAAATAATATGGTCAAGTTCGACTAATAATTGAATATGATAAGTTCACAAATACCTAATATTATAGGTCGGATTGCTTATTGGATTCGTATAGATCCAATCCGATACCATTGTATAGATCCAAAATTTTTATTCGGAAGTTAGTTATTACCAAAAAATATTTCTTTTGATTATTTATATTTTAATTTGGAAGCTTAAGTATTTCCAAAAAAATAATTTGTAATTTTATATGGGCTGCTGCTGTTTTGGATTTCCGATACTATTATAGACTTATATCCAAAAAATTCCTATATAATTCTTTATATGTGCCCGCCATCGCTTTCGCCGTTAACCGTCGCTCCCCGCCCTCTCTAACTCTGGTAGCTCACAGCGACGCCGACGGTAACCACCCCCACACCAATGGCTCCATCCACGGAGATCGACTCCGAGAACGCCTCGACGAGCGCCGCGCCTTCCGCTACCAACCCCGCCGCGGCGGCGTTGGCCGTTTTAGCCTGGTGGAGGAGGAAGGGCCCGTTGGAAAGGAGCGCTCTGGTGCTCCGTCCCCTCGCTCTCATCTTCTCGCTCTTCGCCTTCATAGTCTGTGCCTCCAACAGGCACGGCGACTGGAAGAACTTCGATCGCTACGAGGAGTACAGGTGCCGCTTCCGACCTGGCCCATCTCGGACGGGGTCGGCCTGGGTTTGTGGTTTCGTGTTGAACTGATAGGAGCTGGGTTTCTTGGTGTTGCAGGTACCTGTTGGCGATCTCCATCCTCGTGTTCTTGTACTCAGTTTTTCAGGTGTCGAAGCCGGCGTACCGTTTCAGCACGGGCATTGATTTGGTGCCCAAAAATTATTCGGGAATCGTCGATTTCGCCGGAGATCAGGTTGGTGGTTCTATTCCTATTCGATAGAACAAGTCATTTATGGTTTGGAATTAGGAATTCTTTCTTTCTTATACTGGAAAATCCCTCCTGAATCTTATTGAACCAAACCTACAATTATCTACATTCATATAATTGATTGAATTGCTTATCCGATTCAATGTCATTCGTAAATTAAAGGGAAAACAATAATTAAATTTATGAAATATATATGACTCCTACCATCTTTGACTAGATCAGGTTATATAAATTGGTTGTGGAATTTTAAAAGAAATATGGCATGCAAGGCCTTGGAATTTGGGTTGGAGGTTTGAAGTGATATGTATGAATCAATGTCTACAAGCCGATGGTTAAGACTGCGGATGAGTTTCTTTACATATTGCAGACACAAGAATCTCAAAACAGGACCACTGTTCTTTGTATATTTGATTTTAGTTTTGAAAGTGGAAAGACACGACATCACTCTAATAAGCTATTTTTATTTTATAGAAAAAGAACCAAAACACTCTAATAGGGTGTTTGCATGCTCCCTGTATAATTCTTTTGTAGCCTTATGTTTTCTTATGTAAGAAACTCATTCTAATTCTTTGGTAATTTCAGTATCGGAACTGCAAACTTTCCACCAATCAAATGATTCTTAGTTGTTCTTATTGTACCAAAGAAAGAATGAATGTGATACATGGGAGGATGAATGATCGAATGACATTTTTTGTTCAGATATAAATGCATGGATGAATAAATTGCTTAATTATTTGTCAAAGCAATCAATAGGAAACATCTTATTTAGATAATAACATACTGTGGGATCCCTAGATACCATCATGTTAATAGTTCCCTGCAATCAATCCTCAATTGGAAAACCTTTGGTAGACCAAGTCTGCCACATGTGGTAAATCTAGCCAATAGGGTTTCAAAAACAATGAAAGACAGGTCCTTGGATTTTTGCCAAGTCTATCTTTATGGTTTAGATCCAAGTCATACATGCTAAAATTGATCCATCGAACAATCGTTACAGAATAGGAAATCAGGTTTGTCATGCGTGCACACACAAAAATTGAAATGCAATTTGGGCTTATGAAGGGCTTAGAGGCCAATTTTTTCTTTTTTCAAATTAAAACCCTTGAGATTTCGCATACCGTGAATCCTCAAAATCCAGCATGAATTTTGACAAATTCGTAAAACTCATCTTTCTGCTATGCCCGTGCCGGACAGGAGAGAACAAGTGTTGACAATTAGATATGGGATTCCTTCCCAATGACAAGCTATTGTGTAAGTTTATGGAAGTTTTGCAAGTGAAAATGTCACTATGATGCCTTTTGTTAACTATATTACTTGTATGTTTTATATATCATGTTTGGTGTTCTTATTTTCTTTATACATGTGGGTTGCTAGTTTGATGGATTTACGATTTCTTATGTGAGAGAACTAATAGTTAAACTGAAGATGATCTTCTGAAGTTTTCATTGTAAGACGATGAGGTGTCGGAAAAAAACATTTAGGTTGATTTAGTAGTGCACCAAACACATTCTCAGTGTAATTGTGCTTCCTTAAAGATTAAGACTGCATCCCGAATTAGATGAACACGGTCAAATAGTGAGCGCACAGCCAAGAATCTCTGAAAAATTTTCTACCAAGCATCATGACAAACAGTAGTAAACTTATTTTAGTGTGTCGCTCCTGTTTTATTTGAGATTCTGTAACTAGGACATATTGTTTTATTAGGTGACGGCATACCTGTTGATCTCGGCACTGTCTGCGGCAATTCCCATTACTAATAGCATGAGAGGAGGAGCAGATAACATATTTACGGATGCTTCTTGTGCTTCGATTATCTTGGCCTTCTTTGCATTTGTGTCGGTCGCACTATCTGCTTTGATATCTGGGTTCAAGCTCGCTAAACAAATCTAACCATAGACATACTCCCTTGATGTGAACATCCTTGTAGTCCCCTGTGCTTGTGTCATATGTTTCTCATGGAGTGCCACACATGATGCTTCATTCTAGCACCAGTGTGTAATTATTTAAAGATTATTGTTTGAGAATAAAAAGTGAACAAGGATTGGACATTTTCTTTCTGTTTTGATTATTTTTGTAATTTCACCAGTGTGTAATGTTTCTAAATATAGTAATACCAATTTTCAATATTCTAATGAAACCGGTTCCACCCTAGCAGGAATTGAATGTACATACAGATATTTTTCATCTGATCAGGTTTTCTTATTGCTGTGAAAGTACAGCATGTTTTTCGAAAGGGTAATTGGGTAGCTAATTTTGCGAGAGCAAATAGCAACAGTTCTTTTGTGGCAAGGAAACTTTCCTTGTGAATTTTGTATTATATTGTCCTCAGATGTTGAGTAGAACTCTAATATTTGTATTGCTCGTTAATTAAGTTTCCTAGGCAAAAGAAAATATTCTAATGCTAAGCGAACCATCTATTGATACAAAAATCATATATATATATATATATATATATATATATATATATGTATGTATATATATATATATATATATATATGTATATATATATGTATATGTATATGTATATATATATATATATATATGTATATATATATGTATATGTATATGTATATGTATATGTATGTATATGTATGTATGTATGTATATGTATATGTGTATATGTGTATGTGTATATGTGTATGTGTATGTGTATATGTATATATGTATATGTATACGTATATATGTATGTATGTATGTATACATATACATATGTATATATACATATAGATACATATATATACATATATATATATATGTGTGTATATGTATATGTACATATATATGCATATGTATATGTCCATATATATATATATATATATATATATATATATATATATGTATGTATGAATATATATATATATATATATGTTTATATATGTGTGAAAATATCATCAGCTTATAATTTGTAAAATTGAACTCTTAGATATAGCAAAGGAAAAGTTGAGTTTTTATTATCTCAATCTTCCTTAGAGTTGGGATTTCATGTTCTCCCTGAGAGAATAGCTAAAGAAAAAGAGAAAAGATCATGGATTCTCTGGTTAGTAAAGAAGATGAGACCAAAATAAGTTGAGGTGCTTAAGAGCTTAAGAGCTGGGCTTGAGATCTTAGGTTCAATTCCATTAGGCCTTTATGTTACAGCAACCTTACATAACACTTTTCTTTAATTTATATCTTCATTTAATTTTTCATTACTCCATCGATGCCTAATTATTTTAATTTAATTTGATAAAGATGATATTTTTTTATTTAAACTCATCATTAAATCTCACTTACATAACACTTCTCTTTAATTTGTATCTTCATTTAATTTTTCATTACTCCATCCATGTCTAATTATTTTATTATACTCCATATATATGAGGTATAAAACTCAAACTTCCTTACTTTAATCGTGTTCAAACTCATTCAAGACTAATTCATTTAAGGCCGACTACGATTCAACCATAACTTGTAATCACTATATATATATCTATTACCATAACTTAACTTCATACTCAAGTTCACTAACACACTTTGGCTTGTTACACTATACTTAACGTAAATATTAAATGCTTATACATGCTCAAGTAACATTACGTAAATCAACGAGAATGATATTTTTAAAAATATAACTTTAATCTTAAAAATAAAAAACATAAACATAGCATTTATTGTATTTATGAAACATAAACATCATAAATCATATCATGAAATAAGAATAACATATACATATTATTTGTGCTTCTATTGACATACTAATTATCAACAATTATAATTCAATATGCATGAAACTCAAACACTACAAATTTTATTGATTAAGAAAGAATACATTTATTTGAATCATAACATATAAATAAATTTCTAAATCTTATTGTAAAAAATCTCAAAAGTTAAAAGAGTTCAAAACCTTATATGACAAAAGATGATAACTAGCTTATCTTATAGACTTTTGTCAAATCATTACAAGATCCTAAGATCAAGCTTCACCTTTGCCACATGTTCTTTGCACAAAATAAAAAAAATAAAAATCAGATTTCTAATATTTGAATATGATAGCCATTCTAATCAATCAGATTTCCAATGACTCCTCGAACCAATATGATACCAATATGATCAGGTCCATCGGATATAGATTTCAATACTAATACCTGAATCAGACTGGTGTAAATACCATTTGATACGTAGGGTATACACAATTCATCAACCAAAGCATGTATAACATAGCAGTAGACCATTTCAGGGAGTACAGCCATACAAATAGGAGCAGAGATTAACCATCCAGCAAAAGGTAAACTAATCTCTTCAAGACTAATCTCTCCGAGATCTCTTCAAAGTCTGAGTGACCGTTGAACATAATTCTTTTGAGAAGAAATTCGGTGGTGTGACTTGTTTTACATGACATCCTAAGACAAACCATACACCCAACACATCCTCATTTCTTGGCATAAGTGATGGCCATTGGGTTTTGTGGGGTGATCTTAAAACCTTGGAGAGCCTGCATCGCGATTGAAGCCTGCACATCATCAGCAAACTCCACAAAGGCAATACCTGGCTTCGCTTCAATCATCCGGACTTCACTAAAACCAGGGTACTGCTGGAAAAGGATTTGGAGCATCATGCTTGCTGTTTCATGAGGCAAGTTTTGGATGAAAAGAATGTTATTTGGAGCAGCAGCAGGCTCTTGAGAACCAGTCTTTCCTTGGCGGGAAGCTTGAGAAGCCTGCCAACAATAAAGATTTGAGTAGCTTATATTCTTAAGGAACATAATAGTAAGTCATTTTCAATCACCAAAGAATATTCTGAAGAATACTCTTTTCTACTTCTATGGAAGAATCCTTTAATAAAAGGAGAGAGATTTTGCTTTCATTATTGTATAGAGACTGGAATTGGTGCCATTAGTGTGTTGCAAAGGAATTTAGAGGACACAAGCAGCAAACAAACAAGAACAATGAAGTAAATCATGTCATATCTTATGTCTTCCAGTAGAAACTACAGAGGCTTTTCCTATCAAATTGTTGTCAAAGAAAGTCATGTCATTTTGCTTTAGCAGGGCTGTATGCACATCTCTCTTCCCAGTATCATCATAAATGCTGATTATGGTGTCAATACATACAAGCAGCACATAATGGATTATTTTGAGGGTCTGCACCTAGAAGCCAAATAAAAAAAGATCAATGAGTTGGTCACAAGTGCAAAACATAATGGTACCAAGGCTTAAATTTGTAGTTTTAGAATTTCAAGATATAGAGGAGTGCAACTAGACGCATGAAGATCGTCCACTGGTTTTGGTGTGATGATAAGCATGGTGGCCTAAAACAAGGTGCTGATATTTATCTAGTATAAAGCAAGAATTGCAGTGCCAACCATATTGACAGGCACATGATAAATTGAAGTGTTGTGCAGTGCCAAAGTGCTTACCTGCATTGGAAAGTTTGTAGTGCAGGCTTAATCAGCCAGCATGCCTCCTGTGCACAGAATGTATAACAGGCAAGGTAACAACATGGAACTTATGCTTAAAGTACACCCAATACTAAAGAATTTATTGGAAGGTATCTTTATCATGGTGACTTACAAAATCAATCACAGACTGTTCGAGTTGGACATAACAACATCGAAGAGGCATATAATCAATCGCATGATGGTAAGAACAATATCAGTCACATAAAATCAATTCTTTTGATGGTAAGAACCTCAACCTAGTGATAACTCTTCAGCACAAGTCAGATTTAGATGCAACTTGGAAACAAGCAAGGTTCCATTCTAGCATAGTTTCATAACCATGATAATGATCACACTATAATGCAATAATACCTCAATGAAAGGAAGCATAAAACTAGGCCATCAAATAAACATTTAGTCAGTAAGTCAGACATTTCTGCTAGTTCTTTACATGTTTTTTTGTTGCTATAATAAAATAGTAATATGGTTTCCTGACTAAAAGACATGTCCATCAGCATTAAACTAACCAGAAATGAAATTAAATTTAGTGCAACATAAACTTACGGACACTCCGTCAGTTTGAGCATTTGCACCACTAAAAGCAGAAGCAGATTGCTGTGCCTCGTCAGTGCGATGTTTCCTTTCAGCAGCTAATGCAAAATAGATATGATACATCATGTTCTTATACACACAATATTATTTTCAAAGACTAATATTCCCATGCAAAACGAATCTTGTTAAAGCTATATACTTGCATTTATTATGTGAAGCCAAATTTTCAAAGTGAAAAGCTATTATAGACTTTCGATAGTCAATGGCACACCCATAAAAGGAGGAAAAAAGAAATAAAACTGGCAGAGCTATTGTAACTGGTGGACTAGAACATGACTAAAAGAAATGTATTCAATGCTGTAGATCTCAAATGAGTGAGAGCACATTATTGTGGTAATTTCTTGTGATTCAGTGAAAGCATGGGAAATCTAATCGAACATATAATAACCTTCGAGTAAGACATGGCATGTCTCAAGGTTATCCATGAATACCTATTTGAATATGCAATGACAAATTACATTTTTATAGTGGTTAAACAATGTTCAGCAAACAACATGGTTGGAGACTTGTGCAACTGCACCAATAACATACCTAACCCCGAATGTTGGTCGAGGGATCATGTTTCGACCAACTCAAATAACAAATGGAGATAACTGAAGTGATGAAAAGTGAATGTGCACAACAATCTGGATATGGATTCACATGTTTATTACTTTAAATAACTCCTAGAATCACATTAGTGCATCATATTTCTTCCAAGAATTACACATAGTTCAGGTCAAAGCTTTACTTTAAACATTTCCAGGTGATAAATCAAAATAAAATGTTATCAAAAGCTACAGAAGGCATTAGTTAAAGGTTTTCATAAGCACAGAAGGCCTTCAGGTCAAATAATGATATAGGTAGTCACAAAAACAATCAGGGAACTATCTTTATCTACAGAAATAAAGCTGGCAAATAATCATAAAGATTAGTTGAAAGAAGGTCGAAAAATTAAGATGCATCCACTATTTAGTAAATGATGATGAAAACAGCCCTGAGAATAATAAAAATGAAAATTTTCATTGACATGATCCTCACTCCTACACTTCTCTCCCATTCCCCACCTCTCCCTTAAATTGCACGGCAGCCTTTGCATCCCCAACACCAAACCATTTGTTTTGATGCTCAAAATGTTGTAATTACATTGAGAAGTAAACCAGTTGTGCAATTAAGAAGTAAACCAGTTGTTGCTTATATTGATATATTCCACATAGTTCATGAAGAAAAATGGAGGCAAATTTTAACAAGTCCTGCAAAGAAAATTGTTTACCTTTTTCTTCTTGCTTCTTCTTCTTTTCTCTAGGAACAAAAGTTCCATCTGCTTTTGCAACACAATCAGATTTTGTTTTTGCATATTGTATCCTCTGCACCAAAAATTTAGGTAATAACCATCAAGCAAATCTGTAACCCAGTGCACATATTAAACATATATGATAATGCCCAACGGTGACTCACTACCACAATGAAATTACTATGAAGCAAATGTCTGAACTATATGGCAGTATGCATCCTCTTATCTTAAAGGTGTAAGCTCTACATTGAAATAAAAAAGAACATCATGTGCTGCCAGTGATATAAGCACTCACCATCGGTTTATCAAAGAACGGGAATCTTTGCATTTGCCGTACTGCACTACTAGCAGCTGTAACTTCAGCAAAGACCACCCATGCCTGGCCTCGAAGTTTTGCTGTTTTTAGGGCCACCACATCCAAAATTCTTCCATATTGAGAAAATAAAGCATAGAGGGACCGTTTCAGTTCTGCCACAGAAGAAAACCAGTGATGAATTGCAGCCATGAAGAGTTGATACAAAATCCACTAATTACTGTCAAGTTAACCTGTAGAGCTAAATAAGTAAATTTTTGGTAACAAAAGGTAAGGAGTATAGCACATTTGCAAATACTAAAAGTAAGAGTCAGATCATTATTTGTCTCCATTAGTTAAGAATCATATCATTAGTTAATGCCAAACCGAAGGCCATTTGTGAGGTGCCAACAATTTAATGTACATATAGCAGAACAATTTCAAATCACTATATTCTTATTCATGGCATATCATTTAGTACCTGAAAGCTTACCAAAATTGAACACAAAATAGTTTCCTAGGATGACAGTTCACCAGCACAAAGACCATGGTTTCTGTAACAATGTCTACCTAAATTGCTTTACTGAATCCAATGGCAAAAGAATATAATATTCAAGATAATAATAAATATATTCATCAACTGAGATGAAAATACTGATTTTTGAAAGAACATACAAAAGTCACCACCTGATGTAACCTAAACCAGAATTTTAAAAAAAAAAATGAAATCAAAATGTGTTTTCATGTGGAAGAGATAAGAATGGCGGACACTTTGTTCTTTGACCATAGTATATTTCAACTCTGGCAAAGGATAACTAAGATTTTTGAGGGGCAGCAATGTAAAAATTATATATTTAACAGAAAAAACTGGTGCTTACAAAGAAAGGGTTGCTTCTTGCAGAGCTCAAGGTCATCAAAACGCTCAAAGGAACATTACATATTATTTTCCCAAGTCTCATTTAGAAAACAACATATTGCAAATATGGAAAACTTCAAGAGCAGAAAAATGATAATAATAACTCGGCAGATATTGCCAATTTCTGGAAGGGAAGACAGTATAAAGTTATGGCTTACAAACTAAAAAAAGCCAGTGGATGACTAGTCATGAGTTGTTTTCACCTATCAGAAATAGGATCCCATCTTATACCCACCAATCTTGGAACTCATGTGAAGTTTCTTTATGTTTGTATTTCATCAAGAAAACGAGGAAAGAAACAACCTTGCATTGATCGATCTTGGTTTGCTATAAGAAAGGTGACGGCTAAGATTCACAAAAATACCTCGACAACAACCCTAACGCAACACTGAGAAACACGAACAAAAATGTAATACGAAACCTAAAGGATCGACATAAAACAAGAGATTTCACCTTCTTTCTTGACCTTCTCATTCAAATTGTTGATGTAAATGGTTTGGTTCGGAGGGATGTCGCCGGAAAGCATCGCCACCATCGCGAAAGCGAGACGAAGATCGTAAACGAACCCCTAACAGCCATCGTTTCCGTGAGCATATAAAATACAATGTGTCGGATATAACCTCTTTGTTTGGATGTATAATAGCTTTAGACCGGTTTCTAACCGTAGATCATATGAAGGTTCATTAAATGAACGGTCAAGATCATCTTGCTCTTATATTTGATTCTACATAAGTATGAATTATTATATTTTGATCATTTTTAACATTGCCATCTGATTCTTTCACAGAATCCATAACACGTGACATCACGTGTGAGTTAATGAAGGGTAAAATAGTCATTTTATAAAATAAGATTGTGATACAAAGGGGCGGTTGGTTCGACTCTTTATTGTTTTACCCTAAATTTTTTTAGGGTTTGCAATAAACCTCTTTGCAATCAATAAATTCTCCTCTACAGTATCATAATGTTAAGTTAGAAATAGACCTTAAGTTTTAATACAGATGGTAATAGCATATTATGGTTTTTATATTAACAATTAGTATTAGAAATATGGTTTTGAAATCAAATGTTTTATATCTATTTGTTAGAACCTTTCATTTAGGAAAAGATGTTAATCATTTTTATTTATGATTCATGAATTATTCATCGGTATTGTCGATCTACTTTTATATCTAGTCTATCCTATTGTTTGTTTATAAATGATGTAAGGCTTTTTTTGTTTAATTGATGGATCACTATCAATAGCTTACTATCGATAATAGTATTGTTGAGGGTGGTGACCTCCATTGGTTGCTCGCCTTGTCGTGAGTAGCCGTTGCATAGCGTTGTTATGTGCAATGACTATAGTAGTATCGTCACTACCTATAGCAGTTGCGACAGTACTATTACTAGTAGTCGACATCAACTAGATGTTGAAGGCCATGCACAAGCGACGCCTCATGCAGCGACTACGGATGGTGGTTGTGGTGCCTTGTGCATGCATTGGTCGTGCACCGCCACAATCACGCCCTGCACAAGCGGTGGTCGTGCCTTGCTAAGCGATGGTTGCACCTCGCTAGGCGATGATCACACCTTACCAGGCAACGCATGATGACGATCACACCAAACATAGGTGGTGGTTACGCACAGCGATGACCATGCCTCACATAGTGGCCATAGGAAGAAATAAATAATTAGGGTTTTTTTATAAAAGGATATTTTTACCATTCATAAATGAAGAAACTACTATCTATGTCCTTAATTTTTTAATCTTTCATCCATGCCCTTCAAAAATTATAAATTAATCTTTCATTAAAATTATAGTTTTATCCTTATAAAATTTAAAATTTTTAATTTATATCCTAATTATAAAATTGACTAATTTAATTTATTTTAATCAAATACTTTGATCAAACTCGATCATAATGGTATTTTTTTTTATTATTGGACTGGATTTAGATTTGATCAATCAAAATAATTTTTTATTGATTTTTTATTTTTATCAATTTTAATTTTGATTGACTTGATTGGATAGATGTTTAGCCCAATTCTATATTTGCCCAATTAAATAAGGGGTATAAGGGTTCTATTTAGAATTTAAATAAATAAAAATTATAAATTATGATTTCTTTTCATAGTTTTCTCATATTCCTTACTAATTAAATTTTGCATGTGATAAAAAAAATCTAATTATTATTTTTTAAATATTTATTTGGTTATTCATATGTATATGTTTAAAATTATGAAATAATAATTATTTTTTACATGAAGTCATGATTAATGTTTCATAATGATTATAATTATTATATGAATTTTTCATTGATGTTCAATTATTATTACAGTTATTACTTTATTATTAAATTATTTAGACATAAATTAGATGAAAAAAATTGATGAATATTATTTGTAACTTATATCTCTAAGTTTTATCTAATTAGTAGCTGCGAAAATAACTTGAGATAGTAGGTTTTTGGGATGTATTTTAAATATTTTTTTTATAATTTATATGATATTTTAAATTATATTTTATATTATTATATTAGTCTTGTAGCCATTAAAGTGGCTTAGACTAATAATTTATAAAATTATATTAAAAAATTAATCCTAAATGATATTAAAAAGTAATATTCAAAATAGTACACATGATTAGAAGATTTAGATAATCCCAAAAGAGAATCTATTTTGAATAATTATGTGATGGGGTAGGATGATATTATTTTGGATATCCTTATAATTTAAAGTTGTATACCCAAAGGTAGCAACATTATTCCACGAGGATAGTGTCAATCCTACATAAATATTTTGTATGAATAATAGATATGTCAACATTTCACCCAAGGGTGAAATAAAAATGATATGTAACTAGCAAATACTAGTGCTTTCTTTTTGCTTTCAACTCTCCTCTAATGGTGATTTGAACCCTAAGAATTCTAGGATTTATTGTCCTCGATTCCTACATGTGATACATGTGAATATGCTCGACAGAGCTTCTAATCCTTTTAAGGCCAACACCACCCTCTCCGAAGCGATCACCCTCGATGAGCTCTTTGACCTCCTCTCTTATTTTGAGAACACCCAAGAATCGCGTTCGACCAATCTTGGTGATTAAATTCTCACCCCTTATGAGAAGGTTCATGTAGGGGTAGATCGATCTGGATAGGAGATGTTTTAGTATAGCTACAAGTTTTTCTTCTTTAATTGATGAATGCAATGACCATTAGATCGAGTAGAGCATGTATCATGTTTGAAAATAATTCTTTGTTCTCCAATTCTTAAATAGGATGAGAAATTCTAATATATTCCTTTTAATTTGGAGTATTTCAATATAATTTGCAGTGTTTGTATCAAGATTTCACATTAAGATTTCAAATTGTTCAACAGTTTCCATATGAGATATTCCTTTTAATGGTGTGACATAGTGGTAAGGTTAACAGGGTGGTTTAAGGCTTTTAGCCCTGAACATTTAACCACATAATCAATGCAGTATGGTGGCTGACCTAATCAACTATGTTGTGGATCTTTTTTTAGAAGATGATGGAGAAGGGCTATCTTTGATATACTATCGAATACAATACTGAGATTTTCACTTCATAACAATTGGATATTTAGACAAGTTTGTTGAATTTACTAAATGTATGGCATATTTACTGAATAGTGATTCTTATTGTAATCATTAATAATTTTTTCTCTGAACATAAATTAATTATTATAAATAATATATTATTTTATTTAAATTAATAACTTTCTTATTTGTCAGGTTAATGAAATAATTAAGATTGATTTCCTTAATTATGTGGATAAATTAAAATTTTTACCAATTAATTAAATTATTAATTGATTTATTTTCTAATGAGTGATTTGATTTTTATAATTGATTTTTTTTTGTATGTGAACAATAAGAAATAAATATTATATTTTTATTTTTATGTGTGAAAATAAAATAATAATAAATAAAAATAAAAATTAAATTATTACTTCATCTTTCGGGAAGAGCTCATCTTCTCTTATATAAAAAAGGCTCCTCTCTCATTCCTCATCGAGCCTAAGGATTGATGAGAGGATCTCTGAAGAAAAGTAGGATCCTCTATTCTTTTCTAATTAGCTTTGATTTATATTTTAAAATATTTGATACTATTACTATTATAATTTTATGATGCATAATAATGTTTTAATTTTAAAATTTTATTATTAATCAATAATGATAATTGATTTGTGATGTTAGAATGATTATTTAACTTATAAATGTCTTTTAAGCTTAAGTGAATTTCAAGATTAATTTAGTTATTAAAATTTTTATTTTTAGATTAACATAATTTATTTAATTATTTATATATATATATGTTTCAATAATCATGTATGAATCTCTATAATTTAATTAGTTTTAAATTTAAAATTATGAATTTAATTTTTTAATTTATGAACTTGAGTTATTCTTTAATAATTTAAAATGTTAAAATTTAATTTGATAAGAGGAGCCTAATTATAGTATGACTTGAGTCAGGTTGATCTACGAGACGAGGTCAACCTAGCCTATGTGGTCATCTACAATCCAACTAATATGCTTAGGTACGACTTAGCCTATATGATAATGCATAACCTAACCCATGTGGCTAGGCATGACTCAGCCCATGTGGTTAGGGATGACTTAACCTATGTGGTCATGTATGACCCAGCCAATATGACTATATATAGCTCATCTCATATGACAAGGTATGATCTAATCCATGTGACCAAGCATGATCCAACTAATGTAGTTTGGTACGACCCAATCCATGTGATCAAACATGACCCCGACTCATGTGTCTAGGCATGACCCAACCCATAAGCCAAGTATGACCCAATTCGATGGTAAAACTTAGCCCAGTTCGAAAAGTTAGGCCCATCTAGCTCTATGATTAATGTTAGACATATCGTCGCTCCTTTATCTAACCTATTGTACCTCAACCTAGCCTATTACTTAAGATAAGCATGTACGGCAGCAGACATAACCCATCCAAGACTAAGGTGAGTCGATTCGATTTAGGCTAGCACTATACGACAAAGTCTAATTTCCTCTTCGTTTATTAGTTTAAGCTCATTAATTAGTTGAATTAGATAAGTTTGATTAGTTCAAGCCGATTTATGGTAATTCCAAACCAACTTGACTAATTTAGACCTACTTAATCTAATTGAAATTAATCAAATCTAAATTAGACGGGTTTAGAATGATTGCAGACTATTTTTATAAGGATATAAGGTTAGTTCCGTTAAGTCATAATTTAATTGAGTTTGGTTTAAGTCAATTGGTCCATTATGATTTTGGTTGATTTAGAACTATTGAGAGATTGATATCTCATGTTTTATGATTTGATGAACTTAAAAGTTTTTAATGAATGTGTTATTTAAAAATAATTATTAATTTTTTTAAAGTTTATGATATTAGTATGATTATTATCATATAATTTATGACTATGTTAGTGGTCCATGTTAGAAGTGCATGAAAGGAGATATGACCCTATTATAGTATAGAGTCACTAATGGACATAGTCTAGCATATCATACATCAAGTATGGTCCCTCATAATATTATATCATACTATTTCTTATACATATACGTAAATGAATCGATGAATATAAATGAATAATCATGATTGTTTATGTATGTTTGTCGAGGATAGGTAGGGCGATTCCCTTTAAGGATTAGCGGGTCGTTAGATATGACAATTAGATGATTCTTTTATTCGCTGTTGGGAGGAATGTGTTCGCACTTGGACATGTGAGGATACCACTCCATCCATTATTTGGAGTGTGATATGGGTTTTCTTCATATTTGAGGAATCTATCTCGTGGAGTATGTCTCTCCATCTACTATTGAGAAAGTGTACTATCAATTGTGATGTACGACTTTGTTATATGACTATTATGCATTATATGACTTATGTGTGATTTTATTTATTATATAAAAATTATTATTTTTTAATTTATAAAATTTATAATAAATTGATATATTATCATTTTATATTAAATTATTGATAGTTGTATATATTTCAATTAATATTAAAGATTATTTTTATAATTTTTCAAAGATTATGTGCTTGTTGATATATTTTTGTTTTATATTTATTTTAGAATTTTTTATAACTTATGATTCTATTAAGAAGATGTTATCTTTTCTATAATTAATAAAATATTTATTATCGAAAAAACAGGAATCTAAATTCGAATGAAAAAAATATCTTTTATAAATTATGAATAATAAAATAATAATTTATTATTTTTTTATAAATACACTTATACCAAATCCTTCAGCAAGAATGGCAGATGCAGTTCAATTGTTTGAAGAGAGGTAGCTTTGGACCTCCCCATGCTGCTATGCTTGTTTATAAAAAGATTACAAAAGCATAATATAGTATATCTATATGAAAGCATATGAGCTTTCTTTCATGAGGCTTTTAAGGTTTGGTAGATCCGTAATGCTGATGAATATGCAAGAGGATGGTTATGTTTCTGACGAGGATGTATATGAGGATATAGTAAATGGCCACTGTAGCATACGGCAGGCTGACAAGGCTGTTCTTGTGTTGGAGGAACCACTGCATGTTTCATGGATGCCTAAAGAGAAAATTGTTGGAGACGAATTGATTTGAGACTTCACGTATTCTTTTTCCGAAGGTCAAAAATGCTTCTTACCTCAGCAAATAAAGTGGCTGTTTTTAAATAGATTTTCTCCTTCTTTTTTTCTTTTCTGTTTTCATTTTCTTAGTTTCTTATAACAAAATTTGTTAAACAATATATCTGATGTTTCCACGCATTTATTTCTGTGGTCATTATCTATGTGAACAAAAATACATTATTGATTTTGTTTGGCATTTGACTTTGTCATGGGCGAAATTGCTCTTAGGTCACTGTCTTTGCTACAATTAGATTATCTCATATGCTTATCTTTTGCCCCGTCAACCGTGCTTTGTTTCATAAATCACTTTCATCACATGTTAACTGATGGAATATAAAGAGAGACATTTTTATATATGAATAAATACTAATAGATCGTAATATATAATGAAACTAAATAAAATTTTTAATAAAATAAAATATTAAGATTTATATAAAAAGTCCCTTCAACATGAAGGGTAAAAATTATGGGCAAATAAAAAAAATCCACTATAACAATAATAAATATATAAATCTTAGTCTATTGCTAAAACCCAAACAACAATCACAAAAGAATAACTGAGATACAAGGATTATGTTACTCTGCATAATATCCAAAATCTCACCATGTAATCATAGTAAGAATCTATTATAGATCTGAGTTAACTTGAGATAAGAACACTATCTAGATGATTAAGAACAGTCTGTTTGTATTGTCCTTGTCTTCTTCTCTTTTCTTCTTTTGTTTTTCTATTTTTTTCTCATCTTTTTGAATCACGTTGTTGATGTAGTTTTCTGCTCGTATTGTTGCAGTTTTTTCTCTATTTTTGGCAACCACACCTCCCTTATTAGATCTAGGTTTTGGTTAAAAGATATATGAGCTATGGGCTATTAAAGCCCATTATGGGTTGAACTCATGGATTATCAGTCCAACAACCTCCCTCTTCGACCCATAAGGGAGGTTATCTCATAACTCCTCAACATAAATCATGCCTACTAATTGTCGGTACATCTATTGTCTTTCTTTCAGTAAGATCTTTGTCAATATATCTGCTTCATTATCACTTATATGAATTTTCTGAAGTTGCAACTGTTTTTTTTCGAGTACATTTCAAATCCAATGATATTTGACATATATATGCTTTGACTTGAAATAAAAAATTGGGTTCTTACATAAATGGATGGCACTCTTGCTGTCACAATACACCACATAATTTTTCTATTTCAGTCACAATTCTTGTAAGAATTCTTTCATCCATAATATTTTTTTGTAAATCTCTGTAATAGTAATATATTCTGCCTCTAAGATGGAGAGAGCAATACACATTTATAACATGGATTGCTATGACACAACTCCCCCTATAAAAGTAAATACAAAGTCTAATATGAACTTCTTCGTATCAATATATCTTGTCATATCTGTATTAGTGTAACCTGTCAGCACAGATGGTCCATCTCCAAATCTTAAACAAACTTCAGAGCTTCCTCTAAGATATCTAAGGATCCACTTTATAACTGCCCAGTGCTCTTTGCCTGGATTTATAAGAAATCTGCTAGTTACACCCATTGCATATGCGATGTTCGGCCTCATACATACCATTGTATATATTAAACTTCCAACTGTTGAAGCATAAGGAACATTTTGCATTTTCTCCTTCTCCTCATCACTTGACGGACTCTATTTTGAGCACAACTTGAAGTGATCTACAAGAGGAGAACCAACTGGCTTTACATTGCTCATACTTAATCTTTCCAATACCTTCTTAATGTATTTCTCCTATGATAATAAAATCTTCTTATTTTTCTGTCATGAGAAATTTGCATGCCTAGTATTTACTTTGTTGGCCCCATGTCCTTTATTGCAAATGATTTACTCAGTTTTTTCTTCAACTTGTTAATGGTAGACATATCATTTCTAAAGATAAGTATGTCATCAACATAAAATAAGAGAATAATAAAATCCTTACCAAACTGTTTGATGTATATACAGTGATATGAAGTCATTCTTTTATATTTATTTTTAGTCATAAATGAATCAAACTTTTTTTACCACTATTTTGGAGCTTGCTTCAACCTATATTAGCTCTTTCTCAACTTGCAAATAAAATTTTCTTTACCTTTTGACTTTGAAGCCTTCTGATTGCTCAATATAAATTTCCTTCTCCAAATCACCATAAACGAAAGTTGTCTTCACATTTAACTACTTAACCTCCAAGTCCAAGCTAGCAGCAATACCAAGAGTAATATGAATAGAAGACATTTTAACAATAGAAAAAAAAATCTCTTTAAAGTCATTATATTTCCTTTTACCAAAACCTTCTACAACTAATCTAGCTTTGTACTTTAGTTGAGAACAATATTCTTGTGTTTTCAACCTGAAATCTGCTTATTCTTCAAAATCTTTATTCCCTTTAATAGTTGTATCAAATCAAAAGTATGGTTCTTCTGCAAAGCATCCATCTCTTTTTACATAGCAACTAACAACTTCGTTTTCTACTCACTTTCAACTGCTTCCTAGTAATTTTCTGGTTCACTTGCATTTGTAAGCATCACATACTTATTTGTAGAGTATCTTTTGAGAGGTTGACGTTGTCTAGAAAATCTTCTCAATTGAGGTTCTATGGAAAATTGCTCCAACTTCTTTTTGCTCAATATGTCCTACAAATAGGTCAACATCAAGCTTTACACCATCTTCCTTCATATTCCCCCATCACCCTGATGTATTGGAGGAATAATTGGATCATAATCTATTAATCCTTCTGCAGAAGTCTTAGTTGGTGCCTTCTTCTTCAAATCCTCAAATGTTTGATCCTCAAAGAAAACCACATCTCTACTTCTAAACACCTTCTATTTTTTTTGGATCCTAAAGCTTATGACCAAACTGATCATGTGACTAGCTAAGAAAAATATATTCTTTAGTCTTACTATCCAGCTCGGATCTCTCATTATTTGGAAAATGTGCAAATGCACAACAACCAAATACTCTCAAATGTCTAAAGAAAATATCTTTATCTGACCATACGGGCTCTGTAACATCACCATTTAGGGCTATACATTGTGACAAGTTGATCACATCAACTGTAGTCCTTAAAGCCTCATTCCAAAACCTTTTAAGTAACTTGGCCTATGAAAACATACATATAATCTTTTTCCATAATTGTACGATTTATCTTCTTTACAATTGCATTATGTTGAGGTGTACCAAGAACTATCATCTTATGTTGGATGTCATGTGACATATAATAATCATTAAATAATTCTGTGTATTCACTATCATTATCTGATCTTATGCATTTCAATTATCTTTTTGTCTCCCTTTTAACTCTCGCATGAAACTTTTTAAAGATATTAATAACATGATTTTTAGTCTTCAAAGCATAGACTCAAACTTTCCTAGAAAAATCATCTATAAAAGTGATAAAATAAAGTACACCACTGATGCTAGGAACATTAACAAATCCATCAAGAGTTTTTATCCTCAAATGACCATATACATTTGTATAAACATAAGGCATGCATTTTTTATAGACAAAGTAAGACTAGCAAATGAAACTCTATATTATTTATCAGCCAAACAATCAATACAAGAGTTTATATCTCTGATACCTCTCTCTTGGAAAGAGCTTACAGCCCCTTCTCGCTCATGTGTCCTAGTCGCATACGCCACAACTCCAAGCTGAAGTTTTTCTCTATAGCAATCAACTGCTCACTATAAGCTCTAGCCTATAACCTGTATAAGGTGTGACTTTTCTTTCCACTAGCTATAATAAGATAACTTTTACTGAGCTTTTATTACACTATGTGAAATTTGCTATCACAGTCTTCATCATCTAGTCTTCCAATTGAAATTAAATTTAGCCTCAAGTAAATCATATGTCTTACATCCTTAAGCACCAACTTATAGTTAATATTGATCTTTATGTGGATATTACCCATGCCAATGATGTTTGTTATGCCATAGTTGTCCATCTTGACAACACTAAAATTTTTAAACCTGTAGATAGCAAAAAAACTCCCTTTATGGTGTAGCATGATAAGAAGCACCTATGTTAATCACCCACTAAATATCCTAACACACACAAGAATAAATATTATCAAAAGGAGACAAAATCAAATAATCACCATACTACACTATAGTTGTGGTATTATCTTTTGAGTTTGTAGACTCCACTTCTTTTCTTTTTTTTTTTGCTCTTCTTAGGTTGCTTGCATTGGTTTTTGTAATGTTCTTTCTTACCACAGTTATAGCAAATAATATCTTTTCTTGATCTTGACTTGCTTCTACCCATGCGTGAACTGCTTCTATCCTTGGATTTTGACATTCCTCTATTCTTTGAAATAAGTACGTGTGAATCATTCTGACATGTTGCTGAATTCTTTTTTCTCAACTCATTATTCAATAAACTGCTTGTTACTTAATTCATGGTGACAACATCATCTAGTGTAGAATTACTAAGGGAAACCATTAGTGTCTCTCAACTTTCTAGTAATGAACTAAGAAGTAACAATGTCTATAACTCATCATCAAGAAACATTTTTATAGAAGATAACTGGTTAGTAATACTCTACATTTTATTCAAATTCTTAGTAATAGAAGCACTCTCTTTATATTTTAGGTTTACAAGTTTTCTGATTAAGAAAGCTTTGTTGCCAATTGTTTTTATTTCATAGAGGCCTTCCAACTTTTCCCAAAGAGAATATGCAGAACTTTCAATAGAAACATGGTGAAAGACACTATCATCGAGCCACTATCGAATAAACCCAATCATTTTTTGGTCTAACCTCTATCACTTATCATCTGTCATAGTTGTAGGCTTTGCACTATCCCCCTGCAAAGGTTCATATAAATCTTTACAATATAAGAGATATTTCATTCTTGGTTTTCATATCTAATTATTTCTATTCAAGCTAATCATATGAGAAACACTACCGATCTCCATGTTTGAATACAAAAATTAAACCAGCAAAACCTTACCCTAATACTAGTTAATGAGATATAAAGAGATAAACTTTTGTATACAAACAAATACTAGCAGGCCATAACATGTAGTGAAATTAAATGAAAATTATAATTAAATAGAACACCAAGATTTACATGGAAAACCCCTCTAACGTGAAGGATAAAAACCACGGGACAAACTAGAGAAAATTCACTATAAGAATAATAAATATACAAATATCAGAGTCTCTTGCCCAAAACCCAAACAACAATTACAAGAGAATAACTATGATACAAAGATTATGTCACTGTGCATAATATATAAAATCTCCTCAAGTAATCATAGTAAGAATCTACTATAGATCTGATCTAACCTGAGATGAGAACACTCTCTAGATGATTGAGAACAGTCTCTCTCCATTGTTCTTATATTCTTCCTTTTCCTTTTCTTATTTTTTTTATTTTTTTCTCCTTCATTTTAGAATAATATTGCTACTGCAGTTTTCTACCCCTATTGTTGTAATTTTCTCCCTATTTTTCATAGCCACCATACCCCCCTATTAGATCTAGGTTTTGGTTAAAAGAGAGGTAGGCTATTGGTTGAACTCATGGGTTGTCGACCCAACATTAAATTCATTATAACCAATTTATCATTATTTTGATTTAATCATATTTCATAAAATGATTTCTTGACCAGAACTTTAAATTTATAAGACTAATTACATATTACCTCATATACTTAAACCCTATTAGCATCGTGATTTTTATATTTAAAAAAATTATATTGAGATTTTTGTAATTCTAAAAGTAAAACAAATAGTTTCATTTGACATAATATCCTTAGTTATATTGATGAAAAACATAGCACATGACACTACATATTGCATTGACACGAAAGTGATAAGTAAAATCGTAATATTAATATCTTTTTCATTTTTAATACATGCGATGTTGAAATTATCTTTTATTGGTAAAATAATTAAAAATAAAAAATATTATAATTATCTTTTTATTCATCATTTTTGCATCAATCCAGCACATAATATCACATGTGTTTTTCTTGAATGCGACACACGATACTAATATAGTCCAAATAGAAACAATAACCTGCCAGCATTTATCTATTACTCAAATTTATGACACATAAAGCTCTAAGAACAACATGGATTCTTCAGAACCCATTGCACAAATTACATATTCAACAGTAGAATTTCAACAAGAGTTCAAAATTTAAACTAAAATATTTCATGACAACTCACAGTAATTTTGTCTGAGTCTCAAAGGGTCTTCTCATCTTTGTGCACCAGAAAACTCGAAGAGGGTCTCATAGCATCTTCCTTGCAAGCAGCCTTCATAATATCTGATGGGAGTTGCTGATCTCTCCATCCTGACAAAAGGGAGACACCCGACACATAATTAATAGAGTTTATTACTGTGACAATTTTAGCCTCTGTATCAACCTGGATCTTGCCAAACCCACCCTCTCCTTTCCATGGAATTTGTAGTGGAAAGAAGAAAACATTACTGCTCAAAGTCAATCCATCGATGCAACAAAACCTACCCACCTGCAGCTCATACACACTGTCCGCAATGACAATCAATCATGTTCCATAAAGGACTACAGGTGATTAGCTGTAGTCACAGGGTATCAACTTATTCTTGTCTGCATGTCGATAGAGAACTAAACAAATCGGTCCTCACACTCGACGCATTTACATAAAGGATGACGATGAGTTGAATCTGGAATGAAGAAAAACAAATTTAGTGTGGTGAAAGGGAGAACTCACATGAGAAGAATGCCTATCATCATGCCTGGAACACTTCACATTACCTTTGCCCGAGGATCGTAATCCATGCAGGAAGGTTAGGACCACCTAAGATGTGTATCAGATGCCCAAATACCTGGGACCATTGCTGTACCATTTCACTTTTCATGGTGGTCCAGATTTCTTTCATTGTTCTTTGCTTGGGACAGATGCTGATTGCTTGCCTCACAATTCACCTGGATAATTTCCTTGAGACCTCACATCCCCATCATGATTATAATTTATATACAGATTACGAAGCTTAGCAGAGAAAGATGGAAGATGCTCCATGGTGAATTGGCACCAAGGTCTTGGGGCTACAGGTCTAGTTCAGCAAATGGTTTCCAATCGAACACTTGCAGCCATTATGATGACTGCTATCATTGATTCCACATGTGGTTTTGGGATGGGCAAAAGGCTCCCTCTTGTTGTCACCAATAAGATTGTCACCACTCTGTTGGCATTTATCCTATACTTGTGGTGAGGTTGGTACCTTCCTTCCTACCTCTTCCACCTCTTTGGTGGGATTGTCTGAGTGGAAGGTTAGAAGTTAAGGATTAGCCAATTGCTGGGAAGAGAAATGTATCCAACTCAGGACCTTTGAACCCAAGGCAGTGGCATCTCCAGTTCCATAGTAGCTTGAAAGATGGGTTGTTCAGGGTGGAGAAGCAGGGTACGTGCATTCCTACCACATTTCCTCCTCTCAGGGTAGAGTGTGCTGGTTCTTCATGTGCCCATCTTCTCCATCATGAACGACCGATCTCGTATACTGCCAATCGCAAAGTATGATGAGTCGGTTTTCAGGATTGCCAGACTTGAAGTTGAGGTAGTCACTTCTTCACCGATGCGACCATGATGTCTTGTTCTTGTTCTTGCAGGGTAAGTAGTTCTATAGTCTGCGCCAACGTAACAAGGTTCATATGCGGTGTAGGAAATCTCTTTCTCAGTATGTAACGTCATGATTTCGTGTTCCATAATCGAATAATAGCACCCTAAGAGTTTGTGAAGTGGAGATCAGAATAGTGGTAAAAGGTTAGAGATCCTAAAATAAACAGAGTTGTAGATCTGATTCTTTATTCTTTTCCGCAAAGATCATAGTCTTCTTTTGGGTTCAGTTTGCTATGGATAGCTTCTTCTTATATCATTCAATAAGCAGCAAGATAACATTCCTTTGAGCTCCCTGAAGCAGAGAAAGGGCATAATGCAGAGGATGGGGGATGTTCTAACACCACCAGCTTGTGAAGCACTTCATCATGATGAAGGTCATGAAGCTTGGGAGTTTTGTTTGTTCAAACATTATCTGATCATAAACCAAATAGCAGCTGTAGACACTCGATTCTTTTCTTTGGTTCTCACTTCAGTGGTAGATGGATGAATCTTACAACCTATCATCTTTACCTTTTATTGATGCAAGCATGTCCTACATGCATCCACTGCCATTTCTGTGAGAGTAGTAGTATATTCTAATTTGCTTATGCCATGCAGACAATGGACCCTATGCAGAAAATGCCATTGTACCTTCTGCTAATCACTCTGACTGCCAACTAGCATTGCATGCAGCTAAGATTCCAAATGTCACTTGAGATTACATTTATCAGTATGATCTGATGTAGCCTTGAATTTGGTTTTAGACCTCCTGAGAGCTGAAACCAGTGAGACTAATAAACAAGACAAAGAGTTATCTAATATGGATTCAAGAGCTATATGTGAGGGCACAGTATGCTGCTTTGGAAATGGAGCAATAGAGTTTTCCCATTCTTTATTCCCGGGAACGATGAATCTGAACCAAGAAACTGAGCTTGTAAATGTGTGTCCCGTACAATAGATTCATGTTTCATTTTATGTGTACATGGCTCAAGGCTGATAATATTAAATGCAAATTCTTGATCTTAGCTATCCATTTTTGGAAATCATGAGGTCTAATGTCAACATGGTGAAATTAGCTTGGTCTCAAAATGGAGGACTAGAGGTGCGTGCAAGCGGTGGAATCAACGACGGCGCAGCAAAAGAATAGACAGAAGAGGTGAGAGAAAATTAAGTTTTTGAAGTTTTTGCTAGACAATTAAGTAGTTCAGCTTCATCCATTTTGGCCTAAATTTTGTGTAAATTTTTTTTATGATAAGTTATATAATCTTAATGGTATCAATATGTAGTTTATTCTCTTTAAAATATTTTTCTATTATACACACTTGGTGAGATCTAAAATTTCTATTTTATGAAATTTATTGATAATAATGATATATTATTATGATCTTCTAATTATTTTGAAGAAGGCTTATTATAAATCTATTATAGTGATAATGAAAATTTGAAGTAGACTATGATGCTGTGGTTCTTAGTTTTTCATGTAAAAATTTGATATCTTACTTTGTGATTGATTTATTGTTTTACTGTTTATACTATTCTGGTTAATATTTATTTTTGGTAATAAATTGATATTTTAATAAGAAACCTATTTGGATATAAAAAAAAATTAACTATACTAGTTTTTCGAGTAGCCGGAGGAGGAGTCCGAGGGAAATTTTGACTCGAACCAAAATGATTCAGCTAATGGGATATAAAGAGAAATAAATTTTTGTATATGAACAAATACTAGTAGGCCATAATGATGGGGAATATATCACAGAAATAACCTTTATATATGAACAAGTACTAGAAGACCATAATACGCAGCGGAATTAAATGGAAGCACAATCAAATGAAATACCAAGATATACGTGGAAAACCCCTCTAATGTGAAGGGTAAAAACCACGGGGCAAACTAGAGATAATCCACTATGAGAATAATGAATATACAAATCTCAATCTCTTGCCCTAAACCCTAGCAACAATCACAAGAGAATAACTGGGATACAAGGATCACGTCATTGCCCACAATATCTAAAACCTCCCCAAGTAATCACAGCAAGAGTCTATTGTAGATTTGATCTAACCTGAGATGAGAATACTGCTAGATGATTGAGAACAGTCTCTCTGCGTTGTTCTTGTCTTCTTCCCTTTCTTTCTCTTTGCTTTTCTGCCCTTTTCTTCTCCTCTTTGGTGCTGCCAAGATTATTTCTTGCTGCCCTCGTTGCTGCCCTTTTATAGCCTCTTTTCTTCTCCTAAAACGCAGCCACCACACCCCCTAATGTTAATTAGGGTTAGGTTAAGAGGGGGTGTGGGTTGTGGGCTGATTCAGCCCACATTGGGCTGAATTTAGGCTGTCAGCCCAACAACCTCCCCCTTCAGCCCATGAGGGAGGCTATCTCATGACTCCTCAATGTGAAGCCATGCCGACCAGCTGTCGGCATATCTCCTATCTTTCTTTTGGTAAAGTCTTTGTCAACATGTCTGCTTCGTTGTCATCTGTGTGAATTTTCTAAAATTGTAACTGCTTCTCTTCAAATACATTTCAAATCCAGTGATATCTGACATCTATATGCTTTGACTTGGAATGAAACATTGGGTTCTTACATAAATGGATGGCACTCTGGCTGTCACAATGCACCACATAATTTTCCTGTTTCAGCCCCAATTCTTGTAAAAATTCTTTCATCTATAATATTTCTTTGCATACCTCTGTAACAGCAATATATTCTGCTTCTGTGGTGGAGAGAGCAATACACCTCTGCAACCTGGATTGCCATGACACAACTCCCCCTGCAAAAGTAAGTATATAACCTGAAGTAGACTTCCTCGTATCTATATCTCTTGCCATATTTGCATCTGTGTAACCTGTCAACACAGGTGGTCCACCTCCAAAGCTTAAACAAACCTTAGAGCTCCCTTTGAGATATCTAAAAATCCACTTTACTGCTGCCTAGTGCTCTTTACCTGGATTTGCAAGAAATCTGCTAGTAATACCCACTGCATATGCGATGTCCGGCCTCGTACATACCATCGCGTACATTAAACTTCCAACTGCTGAAGCATAAGGAATCTTTTGCATTTTCTCCTTCTCCTCATCACTTGACGGACTCTGTTCTGAGCACAACTTGAAGTGACCTGCAAGAGGAGAACCAACTGGTTTTGCATTGCTCATACTGAATCTTTCCAATACCTTTTCAATGTACTTCTCTTGTGACAATCAAATCTTCTTATTTTTCCTATCACGAGAAATCTGCATACCCAGTATTTGCTTTGCTGGCCCCATGTCCTTCATTGCAAAAGACTCACTCAGTTCCTTCTTCAACCTATCAATGTTAGACATATCTTTTCCAAGAATAAGCATGTCATCAACATAAAGTAAGAGAATAATAAAATCCTCACCAAACCATTTGATATACACACAATGATCTGAAGCCGTTCTTTTGTATCCATTTTCTATCATAAATGAATCAAACTTTCTGTACCACTGCCTTGGAGCTTGCTTCAGCCCATACAAGCTCTTCTTCAACTTGCAGACAAAGTTCTCTTTACCTTTGACTTTGAAGCCTTCTGGTTGCTCCATATAAATTTCCTCCTCCAAATCCCCATGAAGGAAAGCTGTCTTCACATCTAACTACTCAACCTCTAAGTCCTGGCTAGCAGCAATACCAAGAGCAACACGAATAGAAGACATTTTAACAACAGGAGAAAATATCTCTTCAAAGTCAATACCTTTCTTTTGACCAAAGTCTTTCACAAACTTTGTACTTTGGTTGAGAACAATATTCTTAAGTCTTCAACCTGAAAACCCACTTGTTCTTCAAGGCCTTCATTCCATTTGGTAGCAGTACCAAATCATAAGTGTGGTTCTTCTGAAGAGCATCCATCTCTTCCTGCATAGCAACTAACCACTTCTCTTTCTGCTCACTTTCAACTACTTCCTGGTAACACTCTGGTTCACCTGCATCAGTAAGCATCACCCTGATATACTGGAGGAATAACTGGGTCACAATCTGCTAATCCTTCTGCAGAAGTCTTGGCCGGTGTCTTCTTCTTCAAATTGTCAAAGGTTTGATCCTCAAAGAAAACTACATCTCTGCTTCTGAACACCTTCTGCTTTTCTGGATCCCAAAGCCTGTAACCAAACTGATCATGTGAGTAACCAAGAAAAATACATTCTTTAGACTTACCATCCAGCTTGGACCTCTCATTGTCTGGAACATGTGCAAATGCACGACAACCAAACACTCTCAAATGCTTGTAGGAAACATCTTTTCCTGACCATACATGCTCTGCAATATCACCATCTAGGGCTGTACACGGTGATAAGTTAATCACATCAACTGTAGTCCTCAAAGCCTCATCTCAAAACCTTTTGGGTAGCTTGGCCTATGAAAGCATACATCTGATCTTTTCCATGATAGTGCGGTTCATCCTCTCTACAATAGCATTATGCTGAGGTGTACCAGGAACTGTCATCTCATGTTGGATCCCATGTGACCTGCAATAATCATTAAATAATCCTATATACTCACCACCATTATCTGACCTTATGCATTTCAATTTCCTTTCTGTCTCCCTTTCAACCCTAGCATGAAACTCTTTAAAGACATTAATCACCTGATCTTTGGTCTTCAAAACATAGGCCCAAACTTTTCTGGAAAAATCATCTATAAAAGTGACAAAATAAAGTGCACCACTTATACCAATAACATCAACAGATCCACCAGGAGTTTTTG
Source organism: Musa balbisiana (assembly GCA_004837865.1). Taxonomy (NCBI): domain Eukaryota; kingdom Viridiplantae; phylum Streptophyta; class Magnoliopsida; order Zingiberales; family Musaceae; genus Musa; species Musa balbisiana. The sequence goes on from CM017197.1 coordinate 40,435,002, forward strand.
TCCTCAAAGGACCACATACATCTGTATAAACACGGTCTAAGGCATGCATTTTTCTAGACAAAGCAGGACTAGCAAATGAAACTCTATGTTGTTTACCAACCAAACAATCAATACAAGGGTTTAGATGTATACCTCTGAGATCTGGTAATACCTCTCTCTTGGAAAGAGCTTGCAGCCCCTTCTCGCTCATGTGTCCCAGTCGCCTATGCCACAACTCCATGCTGAAGTCTTTCTCTGTAGCATTTAACTGCTCGTCATAAGCTTTAGCCTGTAACCTGTACAAAGTATGACATTTCTTTCCACTAGCTATAACAAGAGAACCCTTACTGAGCTTCCATTGCCTACTATGAAATCTGCTATCATAGTCTTCATCATCTAGTCTTCCAACTGAAATTAAATTCAGTCTCAAGTCAACCACATGCCTCACATCCTTAAGGATCAACTTGCAGCCAAGGTTGGTCTTTAAATGGATATCACCCATGCCAATGATGTCTGCTGTGCTATAGTTATCCATCTTGACAACACCAAAATTTTCAGACCTGTATGTAGCAAAAAACTCCCTTCGTGGTGTAGCGTGATAAGAAGCACCTGTGTCAATCACCCACTCAAGATCCTGACACACACAAGAAAAAATATCATCAGAAGGAGACAAAATCAAATAATCACCACCCTGCACTGTAGTTGTAGTATTATTCTTTGACTTTGTAGGCTCCACTTCTTTTCCCTTTTTCTTGCTCTTCTTAAGTTGCTTACATTGGTTCTTGTAATGTCCTTTCTCACCACAGTTATAGCAAACAATATCTTTTCTTGATCTTGACTTGCTCCTACCCATGCGTGAACTGCTTCTAGACTTTGACCTTCCTCTGTTCTCTGAGATAAGTGCCTGTGAATCATTCTGAGATGTTGCTGAACTCTTCCTTCTCAACTCCTCATTCAACAAACTGCTTGTTACTTGACTCATGGTGACAACACCATCTGGCGCAGAATTATTGAGGGAAACCACCAATGTCTCCCAACTTTCTGGTAATGAACTAAGAAGTAACAATGCCTGCAACTCATCATCAAGAGACATTTTCATAGAAGATAACTGGTTAATAATACTCTGCATTTCATTCAAATGCTCAGCAATAGAAGCACCCTCTCTATATTTTAGGTTCACAAGTTTTCTGATAAAAAAAGCTTTGTTGCTAGCTGTTTTTCTTTCATAGAGACTTTCCAACTTTTTTCAAAGAGAATATGCAGAAATTTCAGTAGAAACATGGTGAAAGACACTATCATCAAGCCATTGTCGAATAAACCCAATTGTTTTTCGATCTAACCTCTTCCACTCATCATCTGTCATAGTTGTAGGTTTTGCACTATCCCTCTGCAAAGGTCCATACAAATCTTTGCAATACAAGAGATCTTCCATTCTTGGTTTCCATATCATTCAATTATTTCCATTTAAACTAATCATGCGAGAAACATTACTGGCCTCCATGTTCAAATACAAAATTAAATCACTACAACCCTGCTCTGATACCAGTTGATGGGGAATATATCGCAGAAATAACCTTTATATATGAACAAGTGCTAGAAGACCATAATACACAGCAGAATTAAATGGAAGCACAATCAAATGAAACACCAAGATATACGTGGAAAACCCCTCCAATGTGAAGGGTAAAAACCATGGGGCAAACTAGAGATAATCCACTATGAGAATAATGAATATACAAATCTTAATCTCTTGCCCTAAACCCTAGCAACAATCACAAGAGAATAACTAGGATACAAGGATCACGTCATTGCCCACAATATCTGAAACCTCCCCAAGTAATCACAGCAAGAGTCTACTGTAGATTTGATCTAACCTGAGATGAGAACACTGCTAGATAATTGAGAACAGTCTCTCTGCGTTGTCCTTGTCTTCTTCCCTTTCTTTCTCTTTGCTTTTCTGCCCTTTTCTTCTCCTCTTTGGTGCTGCCAAGATTATTTCTTGCTGCTCTCGTTGCTACCCTTTTATAGCCTCTTTTCTTCTCCTAAAATGCAGCCACCACACCCCCCTAATGTTAATTAGGGTTAGGTTAAGAGGGGGTGTGGGCTGTGGGCTGAATTTGGGTTGTCAGCCCAACACATAACACGCAGTGGAATTAAATAGAACCACAATAAAATAGAACACCAAGATTTACGTAGAAAACTCCTCCAATGTGAAGGGTAAAAATCACGGAGTAAACTAGAGATAATCCACTATAATAATAATGAATATATAAATCTCAATCTTTTGCTCAAAATCCTAGCAACAATCACAATAAAATAATTGGGATACAAGGATCGCGTCATTATACATAATATTTAAATTCTCCCCAAGTAATCATAATAAGAATCTACTGTAAATCTGATCTAACTTGAGATGATAACACTACTAGATGATTGAAAACAGTCTCTCTGCGTTGTCCTTGTTTTCTTTCCTTTCTTTCTCCTTGTTTTCTATCTTTTTCTCCTCCTCTTTCAATCAAGATGCTATTGTAAAAATCCCCCCTGTTGTTGTAGTTTTCGCCTCCTTTTCGCAGCCCCCACACCCCCTAACTTTAATTTAGGGTTAGGTTAAAGGGGTGTTGGCTTTGGGCTGATAAAGCCACCATGGGCTGAACCCACTATGGGCTGTCAACCCAACAACCTCTCCCTTCAGCCCATAAAGAGTCCTATGACTCCTCAATGTGAAGTCATGCCGACTAGTTGTCGGCATATCTCTTGTCTTTCTTTTGGTAAGGTCTTTGTCAATATGTTTGCTCTATTATCATCTATATGAATTTTCTGAAGCTGTAACTATTTCTCTTCAAATACATTTCAAATCCAGTGATATTTGACATCTATATGCTTTGACTTGGAATGAAACATTGGGTTTTTACACAAATGGATGGCACTCTGGCTGTCACAATGCACAATATAATTTTCCTGTTTCAGCTCTAATTCTTGTAAGAATTCTTCCATCCATAATATTTCTTTGCATACCTCTGGAGCAGCAATATATTCTACCTCTGTGGTGGAGAGAGCAATACACCTTTATAATTTAGATTGTCATGACACAGCTCCCTTTGTAAAAGTAAGTACATAACCTGATGTAGACTTCTTTGTATCTATATCTCTTGTCATATCTGTATCTGTGTAACCTGTCTACACAGATGGTCCACCTCCAAAGCTTAAACAAACCTTAGAGCTCCCTTTGAGATATCTAAAAATCCACCTCACTATTGCCTAGTGTTCTTTGCTTGGATTTGCAAAAAATCTGCTAGTAACACCTACTGCATATGCGATGTCTGGTCTCGTATATACCATTACATACATTAAACTTCCAACTACTAAAGCATAAGGAACCTTTTGCATTTTCTCCTTTTCCTCATCATTTGATAGACTCTATTCTGAGCACAACTTGAAGTGACATACAAGAGGAGAACCAACTAGCTTAGCATTGCTCATATTGAACATTTCTAATACTTTCTTAATGTATTTCTCCTGTGACAACCAAATCTTCTTAGTTTTTCTGTCACGAGAAATCTGCATACCCAGTATTTGCTTTGCTGGCCACATGTCTTTTATTGCAAACGACTCACTCAGTTCCTTCTTCAATCTGTCAATTGTTGACATATCTTTCCCAAGAATAAGCATGTCATCAACATAAAGTAAGAGAATAATAAAATTCTCACCAAACCATTTGATGTACACACAATGATCTAAAGCCATTCTTTTGTATCCATTTTCTATCATAAATGAATCAAACTTTCTGTACCACTATCTTGGAGCTTGCTTTAGCCCATACAAGCTCTTCTTCAACTTGCAGACGAAGTTATCTTTACATTTAACTTTGAAGCCTTCTGGTTGCTCCATATAAATTTTCTCCTCCAAATCACCATGAAGGAAAGCTGTCTTCACATCTAACTGCTCAACCTCCAAGTCCTCATTATCAATAATACTAAGAGCAACATAAATAGAAGACATTTTAACAATAGGAGAAAAAATCTCTTCAAAGTTAATACATTTCTTTTGACCAAAGCCTTCCACAACTAATCTAGTTTTGTACTTTGTTTGAGAACAATATTCTTGAGTCTTCAACCTGAAAGCCTACTTGTTCTTCAAGGCCTTCATTATATTTGGTAGTAGCACCAAATCATAAGTGTGGTTCTTCTGAAGAGCATCAATTTCTTCCTACATAGCAACTAAGCACTTCTTTTTCTGCTCACTTTCAACTACTTCTTGATAACTCTTTGGTTCACCTACATTAGTAAGTATCACATACTCATCTATAGAGTATCTTTTGGAAGGTTGATGTTGTCTAGAAGATCTCCTCAATTGAGGTCCTACGGGAACTTGCTCTCCAACTTCTTCTTACTCTACACCAACTTCTTGCACATCTCCCCCATCACCCTGATATACTGGAGGAGTAACTGGGTCACAATCTGCTAATCCTTCTGCAGAAGTCTTGGCTGATGCCTTCTTCAAATCCTCAAATGTTTGATCCTCAAAGAAGACCACGTCTTTGCTTCTAAACACATTTTGCTTTTTTGAATCCCAAAACCTATAACCAAATTGATCATGTGAGTAGCCAAGAAAAATACATTCTTTAGTCTTACCATCCAGCTTGGACCTCTCATTATCTAGAACATGTGCAAATGCACGACAACTAAACACTTTCAAATGCCTATAGGAAATATCTTTCTTTGACCATACATGCTCAATAACATCACCATCTAGGGCTGTACATGGTGACAAGTTGATCACATCAACTACAGTCCTCAAAGCCTCACCCCAAAACCTTTTGGGTAGCTTGGCCTATGAAAGCATATATATGATTTTTTCCATGATGGTGCAGTTCATCCTCTCTGCAATTGCATTATGTTGAGGTATAGTAGGAATTGTTATCTCATGTTAGATATCATGTGACCTACAATAATCATTAAATAATCTCGTGTACTCACCACATTATATGATCTTATGTATTTCAATTGTCTTTCTGTCTCCCTTTTAACCCTAGCATGAAACTTTTTGAAGATATTAATAACCTGATCTTTAGTCTTCAAAGCATAGGCTCAAACTTTTCTGGAAAAATTATATATAAAAGTGACAAAATAAAGTGCACCACTTATATCAGGAACATCAATAGATCCACTAGGAGTTTTTGTCCTCAAAAGACTACATACATTTATATAAACATGGTCTAAGGCATGCATTTTTCTAGATATGGTAGGACTAGCAAATGAAACTCTATGTTGTTTACCAACCAAATAATCAATACAAGGGTTTAAATGTATACCTCTGAGATCTGGTAATACTTCTCTCTTGGAAAGAGCTTGCAGCCCCTTTTCGCTCATGTGTCTCAGTCTCCTATGCCATAACTCCATGTTGAAGTCTTTTTCTATAGCATTTAACTGCTCACCATAAGCTTTGGCCTGCAACTTGTACAAAATGTGATATTTCTTTCTACTAGCCACAATAAGAAAACCCTTACTGAGCTCCCATTACCCTCTGTAAAATCTATTATCATAGTCTTCATCATCTAATCTTTCAACTGAAATTTCTCAGGTCAACCACATGCCTCACATCCTTAAGTACCAACTTGTAGCCAAGGTTGGTCTTTATATGGATATCACCCATGCTAATGATGTCTATCGTGCCATAATTGCCCATCTTGACAATACCAAAATTTTCAGACCTATATATAGCAAAACACTCCTAGTGTAGCATGATAAGAAGCACCTATATCAATCACTCACTCAAGATCTTGATATACACAAGAAAAAATATAATCAGAATGAGACAAAATCAAATAATCACCACCCTGTACTATAGTTGTAGTATTATCTTTTGACTTTGTAGACTTCACTTCTTTTCCCTTTTTCTTGCTTTTCTTAGATTACTTACATTGATTCTTGTAATGTCCTTTTTCACCACAGTTATAGCAAACAATATCTTTTCTTGATCTTAACTTGCTTTTACCCATGTGTGAACTGCTTTTAGACTTTGACCTTCCTTTGTTTTCTGAGATAAGTGTTTGTGAATCATTCTCAGATATTACTGAATTTTTTCTTTTCAACTCCTCATTCAACAAACTACTTGTTACTTGACTCATAGTGACAACACTATCTGGTATAGAATTATTGAGGAAAACCACCAGTATCTCCCATTTTTTTGGTAATGAACTAAGAAATAACAATGCCTGCAACTTATCATCAAGAGACATTTTTATAGAGGATAATTGGTTAGTGATACTCTGTATTTTATTCAAATGCTCAGCAATAGAATCACCCTCTCTATATTTTAGGTTCACAAGTTTTCTGATCAAGAAAGCTTTGTTACCCGCTATTTTTCTTTCATAGAGACCTTCTAATTTTTTCCAAAGAGAATATGTAGAACTTTTAGTAGAAACATGGTGAAAGACACTGTCATCAAGCCATTGTCAAATAAACCAAACTGTTTTTCGATCTAACCTCTTCCACTCATCATCTGTCATAGTTATGAGTTTTGCACTATCCCCCTGTAAAGGTCCATACAAATCTTTGTAATATAAGATATCTTTCATTCTTGGTTTCCATATCATCCAATTGTTTCCATTAAAACTAATCATGCAAGAAACATTACTATCCTCCATGTTCAAATACAAAAATTAAATCACCATAATCCTGCTTTGATATTAATTGATGGGATATAAAGAGAAATAAATTTTTGTATATGAATAAATACTAGTAGGCCATAACATGCAGCGAAATTAAATGGAACCACAATCAAATAGAATATCAAGATTTACGTGGAAAATCCCTCCAATGTGAAGGGTAAAAACCACAGGGTAAACTAGAGATAATCCACTATAATAATAATGAATATACAAATCTTAATCTCTTGCCCAAAACCCTAGCAACAATCACAAGAGAATAATTTGGATACAAGGATTGTGTCATTGTGCACAATATTTAAATTTTTCCCAAGTAATCACAGTAAGAATATACTGTAAATCTGATCTAACCTAAGATAATAACACTGCTAGATGACTATATTGTCCTTGTTTTCTTTCATGTTTTTCTCCTTTTTTTTTATCTTTTTCTCCTCTTCTTTCAATCAAGATGTTGCTACAAAAATCGCCCCTTGCAGTTTTCACCTCCTTTTCGTAGCCCCCAAATCCCCCTAACTTTAATCTAGGGTTAGATTAAAGGGGTGTGGACTATGGATTGATAAAGTCCATCATGGGCTGAACCCACTATGGGATGTCAGCTAATATCGATTAAAATAACAAAACCTTTAAGTGTGTTCTGAAGCAAATTAATCATATTGTTAAATAGAATGATAAAGAATATATCCATCTATTTATGCAAAAAAAAAAGGTCATCTAGTATTTTTTTAATTAAAGATGCACTTCCGACAAAAAGTGATCATGAGAGATTTTTTAATAATTATTAAAAATATCACAATTTATGAAGGGGAGGAAGGATGGGGAAAAAACTGAAAAGGAGAAGATGAAAGAAGGTATAGAAGGGTTTAATGACTTACACGAATGAGTCTAAAGAATTTTTAAGGATAAAATTGGTATTTAAAAGAAAAAATATCCCAAAATAAAAATAATTTATGAAGGACTTCATAATAAAAAAAATATTATGAAGGCTTTTATTTGATAAATTATTCTTTTTTTAAGGAAGTATTTTGCACTATATCAAGTTTAAGGGAATACATGTACTAGTGGTATATTATCTAAACACATCACAGACCTTCCATTCCACAGAATGTTTAAGGGAATAAAAAGAACATGTAAGATGATTAATACAGAATCATGGAGGATGTTCCTCTCTAAATAGGCGTATGTAGCTCCCAGTAAAACATAAACCAAAGCTTGTTAATGTTCTCAGTCCTCTTGTCTAACACACTGCAGAATAGGCGGCCCAAATTGGCAAATCATCACAAGGTATCATGATCCAACTTTTTCTTGCAGAAAGAGTGAATTGCCATTGGCCTCATCCATGAGATTGCTTGAAGAGGTGTGACAGAAATGTCTCTGCAACTGCATCAGTCACTTTCAGTCCTCTGCTTGTACAAGACATCTATCTAACCAATGAAGAAAAGATATTATTTTACACTCGGTTCCCAGATTTAATGCCTTCGATGATCTCATAGAAACTAGACCTACTGAAATACATTGTTTAGATGCCTTCATGAAAGTTAGGTTTTGAGACTTTATTAGATGATCAAACTGTTAAATTTTATCGACGTTGGCCAAAATTTTATGTGAAAATTTTTTATAATAAATTATACAATCTTAATGGTGTCGATCTATAGTTTATCATCTTTAAGATGTTTTTTTACTATACCCACTTGATAAGATTTGTAATGATATATGAGCTATGTTCTTGATGTTATTATGATCTTTTAGTTATTCTTGAGAAGATTTATTGTAAACCTGTTATCATTATTAATGATAGTGAAAGTTTGAATTGGACTACGATCCCATGAATTTTCTCGTATTTAATTTTTCACGTAAAAAATTTAGTCTCATTTTGTGATTGATTCATGTTTTAATATTTATATTACTCTAATTAATATTTACTTTTGATAATAAATTAGTATTTTGATGGTTCTTGAGAAATCGATTTTGATATAAAAAAAAGAAAATAATTATTTCTCAACAATATGTATATAGAATTCAATCAAATACATGCGTAGATCTTTTATCTCAATTATAAAGGATAATGAACAATGCGATGCTTTATGTCACTGCATTTCACAGGTCCACATATTGTGATTTATACTGTAATAGGAGATTGCTAGGCTTGACATGTTTTTCTCATGCTTTCATGTAATTAGCTATAATCTAATCTCATCCGATCAATATAATCAAAATTAATTACTGTTTATTCTAAACTCTTATCTTCCATCTCGAAACTAACTAAAGTATCACGACGTCGATCATCAGATGAACATCCGAACTTATATATACACACACATATATATATATATATATATACATATATATTTATATATATACATATATATTTATATATATACATATATATTTATATATATACATATATATATAATATATATACATATATATATATGTATATATATCTGGATTCAAACTAAATTTTATATATATATATATATATATATATATATATGGACTCAAACTAAATTGGACCGATCTGGACATCACTAACACGAACTACTTTGTTAACTTCAAACACAGATTCACAATTATGCATCTTCGGAATCCGAGTTCAACCACTACTGTTTCTTTTTGACAGGAAACGGAAGGTTCCGAAGTTTGGGGAACGAGCAGAGATGGGAATTTAGACAGCAGCATCCGGAAAGACGCGCCTGTTTTTCTTGACCTCTCAGTGGATTCTTGGCATGTAGTTAGGTTCACACCTCCTCTTTCAACACACTATCAATTTCTTTATGGATGAGAGAAGACCTTGCAGAGAGATACTACTCCAAGTTGTGATGTTTCTTTTCATGGACAAAGAGGAGAGGATGGTGACCATCACTAAGCATGTTGCAACTGTGGGCTGGCCTCCAAATCTCCCATGCTTTACTTTTGTTTAAGCAGATTCAATCTTGTAGGTCAATGCAGTAGATTTAAGATTACGCAGAGTAGTAGGCTATAAGTATTCATCATTCGGTGAGTCCTTCAGCAATGGCTTCACTCTCTGGTATCTCCTCTAGAACTCCTCTAGCTTTGTTCTTCTTCTTCTTCTGCTGCTGCTGCTGCTTTGCTGCGACAACCTCAGCGCAGCTTTCGTCGTCTTTCTACAACACCTCATGCCCGAACGCTTTGCCCATCATCCAAAGCGCTGTTAAGGCCGCAGTGGCCAAGGAACGCCGCATGGGGGCGTCGCTGCTGCGGCTTCACTTCCATGACTGCTTCGTTCAAGCAAGTCCTGTTACTTCATGATCTCTGCTGCTTGCTAAATCAATATCAGTATAGTTTGCATTTCTACCAACGTTGCATGGCCTCAGCAACTTCCATTCCTGTGATATCACAGCCATGCACAGCCTTTTCCATCATATAAAAGACATCATTGACCTAAAAGCTTGGTTTGGTAGCATTCTGTTCTGTCTGATGGAACAGAACTAAGTAATCGGTAGCGACAGCATCCAAGAGTAGTTGAATTAGATGAAGTTTCTAAGCCATAACATTTGCTTTCGACCTAAATGACAGGGGTGTGATGGGTCGGTGTTGCTGGATGACACCTCCGGCTTCACGGGTGAGAAGACTGCCGGTCCCAACAACAACTCTTTGCGCGGATTCGACGTCGTCGATGCCATCAAATCCAAGCTCGAAAGCGCCTGCAAGCAAGTCGTCTCCTGCGCTGACATCCTCGCGGTGGTGGCTCGCGATTCCGTCGTCGCGGTATTCTCTCCCCAACCATGATGTTTGCAGTTTGTGAGTAGAGATCAAGATCAGGTCGTGTTGTATTGTATTGTGACCCTCGTCTCGATCAGTTAGGTGGCCCTTCATGGACGGTGCAGCTGGGGAGGAGAGACTCGACGACTGCAAGCTTCAGCTCGGCCAACAGCGATATCCCGAGGCCTGACTTCAACCTCACCGACCTCATCTCGGCCTTCTCCGACAAGGGCCTCACCACCACAGACATGGTCGCTCTCTCAGGTAACAGCAACATGACATGCTTCTCGGTACCACCAGGCACAGCATTCGCCGCTAACACTTGCTCATCATAGGTGCCCACACCATAGGCCAGGCCCGGTGCACGAGCTTCCGCTCTCGGATCTACAACGACACCAACATCGACTCGTCGCTGGCGGCGTCGCTGCAGTCGAGCTGCCCCAGCTCCGGCGACGACGACAGCCTCGCGCCGCTCGACGCCTCGACCTCCACCGCATTCGACAGCTGCTACTACAGGAACCTGTTGAGCAACAAGGGACTCCTGCACTCGGACCAGCAGTTGCACGGCGGAGGCTCCACCGACTCGCAAGTGAGCTCCTACGCCGCGAACTCGGCCAAGTTCTTCGGCGACTTCGCCAGTGCAATGGTGAAGATGGGCAGCATCAGTCCTCTCACCGGTAGCAGCGGTGAGATCAGGACTGACTGCAGGAAGACCAACTAAGGAAGAAGATGCAGTGAAGTTAATGTCCCTTCTGCTTCTTGCGCCTTTCTTTTCTCTTGCAGCCGTATCAGCCATTGGGCTTTAAGGGAATAAAGCAAGAAAACTATGCTTGCAGCAATCTACAATCTCAAATAACATCTGGTGATTACCATATAACAGTTGATTTGGTGTCACTCATTTCAATTCTATGGATGTGCATTGGGTTACTGATGACTATGGGGTAAGTTTAATCTCCAATAAACCAAGTTTAAGATCACAAATAAATTGATCATCAACTAATGACTATGGGGTAATTAGTTTCCTAACAAAAGAATAATGGATAGATTAACAAATAAATTGATAGAGGGAATAAAAAGAAAAGTTATATCAATAAATGAGTGGAAGATTGTATTGTTTTAGACAAAATTAAAGAGTAATTTTTATTGGAGGCTTTTCATCTAATTAGAACTACATAAACTTGTTGTCATGCTAAATGGTTTACCAATGATTATTTTCAAGTAAAAAAATATAAAAATAATTCATTTATGCAATAGTTTTTTGCTGAAAAGGAATGCTAATGAAGCATGCAGAATGGAAGGGTCCAAAATATGATGAACCCACCGACACCACACACACACACACACACACACACACACACACACAGAGATGCAGACAAAATGGAAGGTGTGCTGCACAACAATATATATAATAGTCACAGCATCAACAAACATCTTGGATGCTTGCATGGTGTCCATAGAAAGATCATGCTTTGGCTTCTTCCCCCTCTTAGTTCCATCAAAAGATGCTGCCTCTCGGCTATGAAGAAGTTAGGTTAATTTGAGCCATCCCACAAAAGCTTTATGATTTGTCTTGTGTTGGGAAGATGATCAAAAGACTTGGGCATTTCACTTGTATGGATAAAGACTGCAATTTCTACCATGTCTGCGTTGCTTGTCTTGGTTAGCTTAGCTTCACCTGAAGCCAATGCAAGAGGAGCCTTGAGAGTTCAAATTGAGGATCCCAAGTGAGGTACATCAGATCTAAAAGCATCCGTATGTCTGCCTTTCTATTCTACAGGATTAAATTGTTTGCAGATACTGGGCCATAAAATCCACATCATGCATTGAATGATGACTTCTTCTCCCTGGCTAATAATCTGCTCCTCGTGAGCCATCATGCAATGGAGTTGCTGTTTGGAGGCAACGAATGATGAGGACCATTAGCTACATTACTTGCTGATGCATGTTTCTTGGAGTTTTTCTATCTAATCAAATCTAAATTTACTGAGGACATGTTAGAATTGCTATCTTTTGATCCCATGAATTGGGATGTTGCAGACCTTTCACTGGTTTATGCTGGAGAGTGCTTCTCTCACTTCTTGATCTGAAGGAGAGGAAAGAAAATATTTCTCCTTTCTCTTAGATAATTTGATGAAAACTTCCCTAGAAAGTTGGATTTGATTTCTCTCCTTTAAAACCTATAAAATATCCACCATCATTACTACTTTATCATGTGCAGTAGAAAAATTTGTATTGATAATTTCTTTTGTTTAAGCTTCAAAATGTTACTATTCACCCCTTGTAATTTTTTCAGTTCTTAAACAGGATGAATTTGAAGAGTTCTTTCATTTGTCCAACACATGGCATAAATATCAACAATTTCTTTTAGCAATCAATGCACACTCTAAATTTCAAGAAGTATCCATTCAAGCCAATAAAGCTTTCTGGATTACCAATCAATGAAATGAATTCTTTTTCCTAGAGGCTAATCAGGCTTGCTTGGTTGCATTGGGTAGCAATTCCATGGCAGATGAGTGTGAATTAAATGGCAGAGCAGCACCTTTCCAACCACTCATTTGGTGGATGAAGCCATTTAAGCTGCCTCCCACTAATGGACTTCACTCAATGTAATGTGGTAGGCTTCAGGTACTGTTGTTTTGTTTTATTTTACTTTTCTGCAAATAAAAATTCTCCACAATTTCATTCTTTATTTGACTCTAAAGTCAACATCTATTTCTGATCTTTCCTACACTCCTCATCTCATATGCTATAAACCTACTCCCTCAGTTTCAGTGGTAGCTGAGGAGAAGACAGCAAAAGATTGGTTGGTAGGTGCAAGTAAAAAAATCTGATTACTGTGAAGATGAGCTCATTAAATTTCCCTTTACTTGAATTCAAGACTTGCCATAGGAGAGAGAGAGAGAGAGAGAGAGAGAGAGAGAGAGAGAGAGAGAGAGAGATTCCTGAACATTTACCATAGAATTAAATATTGGGGTGGAAGCTGCATCCAACCTTTCCTCTCTTGATGTTTCTGGGATCAGTTATGAGTGTCTCCCTCTGTCCCTGTTCTTTCCTTCTTTTTGTTGAACCCTTGTCCTTTCTGTTCCTAATTCTTCCAATATACTTCTTCACTTACCTTGAAATCTTCTTGTATCTTAAAAACACTTTCCTGCACTGTTTTTTCTCCAAAAGAAATAATGTAAAACTTCACAGAAATGCATCAAGCAATTTGCTCTGACCACCAACAATTTGATACAACCAGCACAATCTTATGATGACAATAATTGTAGTGAGAGAGCAGACCTCACCATGAAATGGTATTTTGTCATCACAGCTTACATGTAACAAGAGAATGATACAGAATAGAAGGTGGTGGTGACGAAGACACAAGCTATCAGTCCCACATTATTACACTAACTTGGACAAACACTTCACCTCCTTCCTCTTGCTTTGGGTAGCAGATGAGACTTGCTTCGTAAGCGGAGACCACAAGGTGTTCGATCTCAGACCACTAAGCAGCGGTACGTCGGCCGCAACCATGCCCGACGACCGACGAGAGCGCCTTCTTCACCGGCGCGGCCCTGCGTCGCATCCCAAAGCACAAGGTTGACTCAGGCGGCCCGTCCTCGGGCTCCTCGCGATAGCCGACGGCCGAGAAGTACGACAGCGGGCTCAAGGAAGAGGAAGACGTGGATGAGGAAGACGAGGAAGGCGAGATGTGGACCTTCCTTAGGCTGAGTTTGGGGAGCATGGCGCGGATGAAGCTGGACTTGCAGGACTTCATGGAGGTCTTGCTCCTGGTGGTGTAGAAGTAGGAAGGGGGAGGGGTGAGGGGAGGGAGCGCAGCGGTGGAGCTGATGTGCTTGGGGGTTCCAGGCCGAGACTCCCACTGGAATGGCACAGCCCCGGACGCCACTCCATAGTAGACTCTAAAGGAAGGGTTGGCCACTGACCTCTCCTTAAAGAGGAGCCTGCAGCAGAGCTTCTCATCCTGCTTGCTTTGGTTTGAGCCTGTGTGGAGATCTGAGCTAATGGGGAACATCTTTGGGTGTGCTGAAAAAGAAGAAGAAGAAGAAGAAGAAGAAGAAGAAGAAGAAGATGGGAGGACAGTGATGAGCTAAAAATTGAAATCAGTACGTACCTCACACAAATGAATGCTTTGCTGGTTTGAAGGATGTATTAAACAACACAGTGAGGTCTGGTTATAAATATAGACTTTGCACATGTAAAGAGGATTTGCTTGGCTTCTGACATTTTTATTAGAAGCTATTTTTTTTTTTACCATGAATTACACAAGTCATGGAAATAATCTTTGTATTTGCTGAGAATGTCCAAATTCATAATCTTACAAAGATTTTGATTCTTCTACAACAGCCTCACTCATGGTTATGACATAATTATTCTTGTAATAAAGCATTGAGGCACTGTAAACTTGGATGATTTTACTTGAAGTTACAATGAGTTTTGGCAAGTTTTTCTAACATTGTTAGCCTCTCTTCCAATCATAATTTTCTCTTAGGAGTTGAAGTTTAAGAAAACTTTACAATATTAATAACAAGGCTGTATTGTATATTTTAACTCTATTGTAGTGAGAATATGATAATCTAAAATATAACTCATGGAGTGGATCAAGCCACTATAAGTGGCTCATTAGGATGACACCACCAAGTAGGTCAACAAGAGACTGATATCAAGACATGGATGGTCACTGAATCATATGCATTCAAGTTGGAACCATGTGATCATGGTCTCTCTCTCTCTCTCTCAACACTAAAAAATACTCCATGTCAGGGCCCATTTAATCTATACTACAAGTAGATCATAGTCATAAAGGAAGGAATATGTTAAGAGCTTCTTGGAGTTAGAGATGGACTTATTTTTACTACCCAATCCCAAGACTCCCATGTCTCCTTATTCAATCCTACAGTTGATAACAAGCCAAAGAAACAGATTTGAGCACTGTAGGTCAATTAAGAATGAAATGACAAGTCTTTTTTTATTTGAGTAGTACATAATGGAGAGTCAAGGACATCTTATCTTTGTCTCTATTAGCTTTTCAAAGACTTGAGCATGGAAGGAAAGTGATGCAATTGTGCTGCAACTGGAATATTCCTCTGTTTCATGATCAAATTGCATCATTGTTGGGCTGCTCTAAAGGCTAAGGGAGAAAGGGATGGATTAACTTACAAGTAATCTCATAGCAAAGTGGATCACAAAGAAACTTATTTTAGGGGATTGAATAGTATCAAAAGAATTATATGGATGAGTATTAGCATTATGGTAATATCTTTTATGATTTATAATTAACATTCGAGTCAGTCATGAAAATCGTTTCTTTTTTCTCGAAAGATAATATATCTTTATGGCACATTTGGTTGTCAAGAATAACCTTAGCATAAATTGTTGATCATGATAGTTCATAACATCTCTCTCTGAAAATAATTATCATCATGAAGCTATCTGAAGGAAATGTTACATTTTTAGTGGAATCATTAGGTTCTGTTTGTGATTATTTACATTCTGTAATTTCATTGTTTTCAGAAGTAACAATACAAAAATATAAAATTTATGAAAGCTGCCATTTTGCGTCTCGAGAAACAGAAAACATTGAAAACCAAATTAGCACCCTGAAAACAAGATTCAAACTCTGTTTGTGATTACTTGCACTCTGTGATTTCATAGTTTTCAGAAGAAAGAGTACAAAAAATAAAATAAATTTGGGGTCTAAGATTTTGTATCTCAAGAAACAAAATTTCATGGAAAAAATAAGCACCTTGAATACAAGATTTAATTTCTGTTTGCATTTACACTCTATAATTTTATTGTTTTAAGATGTAGGCATACAAAAATTAGAAATTCTGAAGGCTAAGAGTTTGTATATCAAGAAACAGAAATTTTCAGAAGCAGAAGTAGCAACTTGAAAACAAGACTTAGGCTCTGCTTGTGAGTATTAACAATCTGTGTATTCATTATTCTCAAAAGTAGGAAGGCAAAAAATATGGAATGAATTGGTAAAATATGTATGGTTTCCATGAACTGTGTTATTGTTTCAAAGATTTCCAAAGCTAAAATTTTGCATCTGAAAGTAGTAGAAAGGTTCAGAAACAAAACATACACAATGAGAATAAGATCCATGATATAAATTTGTAGACAATGAGACTCCAAATTCTTTTCCCTACTTTATAATATTTGGCCTATCAAACTCATCTTCTGCATTTGGTAGCTTGGTCAAGATATCAATGGATGACTGCCAAAGTCTTTAGTATAAGATCTTGCTTCAAAGATGACTTGTGTGATGACTGAATCACAAAGTTGAACATGTTGCCTCTCTGACAAATGAAAGAGAACCAGATCCATGATAATAACTCATCATCATGTTTTTCCTCTTTGACAAATGAAAGTTGAACATGTTGCCTCAAGCCTTCCCTCAAAGAAATTGTCTGAAGAGCTTAGTATTATTTTACTCTCTGAAGTTTTCTCCATCAAGAAGTCATTTGGTGTTCTCTTCAACATTCAATGAAGGTAGACATTGTTGACTGGGCTGGGGTTGAAAACCATAGCTCTCATTTGGAGCAGGCTTTATGTCTTATGTCAGTAGAAGTGTCTTGTGCATGACATAATTGACTACCAAGGTGTATGATTCAAGTGTAAGAAAGTATTAGGATTGCTCTACAAACAATGATGTCATCTGTGATCTATCTTGCAAATCAAACATACACAGAACTTGGCTTTGGAGTAATCAAATATTATTTGCTAAATTTTTGTGGAATTTATGGCTTAATTGGTCCTAAAATATAATAGCTTGACCTAAACTTTTATGGGCTTCCTTTGTAGGGTCTTATTAAACTGCCAAAAGGTGATGTGGCTTTTGGGTTAAATGGCTCAAGAAAGAAGATAATGATAAATATCATGGAAATGATGAGAAAGGATAGAAAAGTTGAGAGGAGGGTGAGAAATGGCAGTAGGAAAGAGAAAAGGAAGAAGAAAGAGGGTTCTAAATAGTATAGATAATGCTTAGTAGAGGATAATCTCCATATAATGGTAGGATTTTTTCTTTCTAATGTTGGTGATCTGATTTAAAATCACAAAAATAGATAATATATTTTTAGAGATAAGATGGTATACATTGATCTTTCCAAAATTTCATCAAACCATCCATTTTTTTCATGTTAGAAAAAAAAGCTATTTATTATTTTTTTTATTCAAGTATGACTAAAAGTTACAATCATTATGCACCAAAGAAGTTGTCATTAATATAGCAAACAATCTCAAAACATTAGTCACTATTTTCAAAAATAATCATATTTAGCGGATAAAAAGAAACTAATGTAATTTATAGAAATATATTGCAATTTTTTTTTGACAATTCTTAAATTTATCTAAACTAGCTTTTACTTGTAGTCTTAACGAAAGTTTTTGAAAGTAATAATGAGGAGAATGGAAAATGGAGGAGTATATGGTGTATGAATTTTATGTAGTTTATCTTCTATTGCATGCCTAGAAACTTTAATTAAGTTTAAATTCATTTAGGGACATAAAAAAGATGACTTGGTTTTAGAATAACAATGTTGGTTAGTTACATTATTCTCAGGTTAGCTTGATTTTGACCCTTTCATGCAAAAAATATTGACCTAAATAATTCCATACAAATAATATATCATATTATCTTACAAATATAATTAAAAGGAAGCATTAATGATTTTTATTCATATATCATATAATTACTTTCGCCCATCCCTTTAATCAAAGTATTTATACCAATATGTTATGTGACCACATTTCTTGAAAAAAAATGAGTATTTTTAAGAGAGTCTGATTTTTTTTCTGAAACATCCAAGAATTGCTTTACATAGTTCTAAATAAAAGTGTTTTGATAAAATTGTCTTAGACTAACTGAGATCATAACTCTCACCCAAAAGTCTATCACATATTCATTCGACACCAAGAATAGGGATATCTTTCTATTATGTGCCCCACTAGAGTTTCGCATCTCTATTTGTAAAACTCTATTTTTTACTTCTATTCATATCCTTCGTGCATAAGTAAAATGAAATGACACCTTTTCATTTACTTATATTATTAAATATAACATATAAAAAATGGATAATTTTAAAATATATTAATTTGCTAAGCAAAATAATAGAAATTTTTTATAGACATTAGTGTTTGTCACTTGTAATTTCAATCCAAAACTTATGGATATAAACAAGTGCCCATAGGTGCTTTGACATAGCTAATACTTATATCTCCTTGTCCATCACCTTGATAGATTAACAATATCTTTACCTACAAAATAAGATCTATAAAGAGTAATAACTTAATAAATATAAAATTTTAATTTAATATATTATGATGAGTATGCATGGTCGCATATATAACTTTTCAAAATTCATATGCATGGAGCTTTTCATTATATCTTTACCTTCTTAAGGCTATTTAGACACTTATAACCTTGTAACATGAAATATGTATAGTACAAAGGTGAACCTCTACTTCAAAATAAATCATTATGCAATATTAAATACAAAGGAGAACAACTTTTAAAGGTTAAATACAATGTATTCAAATTTTAGAAGGATTATATATATATTATATCCTAAATCTAAATTTGGAAATGAAGTAAAAAAAAGGATAATTAGCTATTTCCATTTTTTGTTATTACTATAGAGACTAAAATAATACACATACATATACATATATGTAAAAAAATTAATTTTAATTATGATTTTTATGTGTAATTATCTAAACCTTTAAAGATTAAATATAAAGTATGTTTTATATATGTGCTAAATATAAATTTTGAAATCAATTGAAAAAAATATGACAATTTGGCCTTCTAGGTTTTTGTTAGCCATTTTCCTTTTTTTGTTATTAAGCTAACTAATGTGACATTATAGAGGCTAATATAACATACATAAGATGTTAATTATTTTAATATATACATAATATTTTTAAGAAAATTAATACCAATTGAAGTTTCAACATTGTTAACATCCAGATCTTTAATAATTACAATGTAACTATGACTTATGTATTGTGATATATTTAAAATTAGAAATCAAGTGAAAAAGACATGGCAATTTTTCCTTCTATGTTTATGTTAGTCATTTTTCTCCTATTGTTATTAAGCTACCTAATATGATTTTATAGAGGCTCTTATAACATATATATATATATATATATATATATATATATATATATATATATATATATATATATATATATATATATATATATATATATATATATATATATATATATTATATATATATATATATATATATATATATTGCATTAGTGCATTGTTGTACACCATTTAATGTCATGAAAATATATTTTAATTTTAAAAAATATCTAAAAATATATAATATTTTTTACAAAATTAATTTCTATCGAACTTTCAATGTTGTAATTATCTAGACCTTTAAAAAATAAATACAATGTACATATGTCTTATATATGTGTGCTAAATTTAAATTAGAAATCAAGTTATATATATATATATATCATTTTTCTCCTTTTATTATTATGCTAACTAATCTGACTTTATAGGGGCTATATATATTATAAACATTTTTTGAAAATATATTTATTATTTTTTAAGAAAATTATTGTTAATTGAAGTTTGTTAGTTGCATTTAAAGATTAAATACAATGTGTGCAAGATTTATAAGTAGGATAATATAATATTAACTATGCTAAATTTAAATTTAGAAATCAAATGAAAATGAAAAAAAGAACAGCCAATTGTATTCTTTTGACTGACTAATGTGAGCACAGCAACCCCAACACGTAGGAGACATATAATGAACTGTTTTTGTGGGATCCAATTCTTCTCCAGTCACAGAGCAGGTAACAAATGCGGGTACTACACGCATAAAAGATCATTACCGCGCTAACTAACGAGTATATGACAACCCAACAAATTGGAGGCAAACCCTTCTAGTGGGGCCACCAGTCTCTCCAATCATGGGACAGGTGAACAATGTTGGTAAACTTCGATAGCTAGGAAGGCTTTTCGGCAACATAATGAAGCGTGTACGCCATCTGACTAATGAGTATATCACAACCCAACAAATTGGAGGCAACCATTCGGGTGGGGCCATCGGAGTTTCCAATCATAGGACAGGTAGAGAATGTTGGTAATGATAGATGCATAGGAAGCCTTTTCGGAAATAGAATTAGTTACGGCATCTCGTCCTCATCTCTTGTGAGCCGTCACGCTGGCTTTTCCCAAC
The DNA here is from genome assembly GCA_004837865.1 of Musa balbisiana. Lineage (NCBI taxonomy): Eukaryota > Viridiplantae > Streptophyta > Magnoliopsida > Zingiberales > Musaceae > Musa > Musa balbisiana. The sequence goes on from CM017197.1 coordinate 40,455,585, forward strand.
GACCCCAAAACCAACCATTAGAAGCAGCAGCAAGGGATTCAACTCCTCGTCGTCTTCTCTTCCGCCGGCATCTGATCCGAGTAGCGGAAAGAGGCAAACCGATACCCCAGGTACTATCTCTTGTATAGATCCGTCGTTCTCAATACCTCCTCGATCCATGAATATGGAAGTCGATTTGTGTCAACAGGTTTGTGAACAGGGTACTGCCCCTTCATAGAGATATTGAAGGTCTACGATCTCCCCCTCTTAGTTTAAGTTAATTGAACTTGGAATTGAGATCGACATGGTATTAGCTGCTTAGGTTATCAAATTGATCGTTTCTATTCGATAGTTGGGATGGAAGAGTCCTCCCGGTTGATGTTTTCTCATAATGAGCATGATTGTATGATCTTATTATTTGGGTAGCTTGATTCAGACGAAAAAGGATCTATTAGCAAGAAAGCGAAGATGTTGTTCTGCTTGCTAACTTAATAAATCATCTAGCGGTAGAAATTTCGTACTGATAATATTTTCTGGTTTGTTCTATAAACTGCGAAGTTTCATGTGCCTTTTATGCTTGTGATGATTTACGGTGTTTGGCATCTATGACAGCGCTATCAATAACTTTATTGAACTTTTTCTTAATGGAAGTGATAAGTCAATACTTCTTTTGTTAATGTCTTCTTGGAGATTTATTTGAGACCAAGTGATCCTTATAAAAAGAAAATTTTGAGATATTTTGAAGTTTAATAGAGATCATTTGCATTGATTAAATAAAGAAAACTGTTATCTAGTCGTGTAGGGTTTTTATTCACTGCAACATGTCAAAATACTGTTTCTATAACATGGGAAAGATTTCCAACGATTGCAATGTTGAAATTCATTGATTCTTTAGAACATATGGTATAGTATGTGCTCTGTATGTGATGATCTATGAATTTATACCGTACTTCGTGAACCAGTCCCCTATTGCAGTTGATGTCTTTAATTCTGTTACATTATTATATAATTTTATTTATTTCTGTGGATTTTCATTCAAAAATATGAGCTGGAAAATAAAACATGTCTGACTGGGCTGTTTTATGGATCATTTTCATATGTTGCACATAAGGGCTTTGACCCTATAGAAATGGAAGTCTAAAAGTAACTGCAGGGTTCATCACTTATATTTGTGAGAAAACAAGAATCATGTTTGGCTAGATATCAGAGAATAGAAACTGACGCTACTCTCATATGACATGACCTCATACTAAAGAGTGTAGAGGAGATGGAAAATTTGAGATTAGCATAACATAGTACAGTTTACTAATTTGTCTTACTCTTAACAATGAGCTTCACCATCTTAATCAGAATATCTGCATCAGTCGCATATCTTTGACAGTTGACTTGAAAATGATATTATGAGTTTATCAACCCTTCATTCTAGGTTAAGATATATATTCTCTCTTTCTCTCTTTTTTTTTCTTCTAGGGATTGCTTCACTGAACTTTAAAGTAATAGTTCTAAATTTTATTTCCCTAAAGCTAGTTAAATTTTGATGACGATGTGGCCTTTTTCTGTTTCTTGATTTAGTGGCTCTTAATGTATCTATTTAGTCTAGATTATTGGCAATTTATAGTGATTTATGTGTTCTCTTAATTTTTCTTATACGTGGGTTTTTTCTTGTCAAATAATTTATTAAAAACTCAAAGGGTACTGAATATTTGTCAGTGACCTTATATGGATGATTTTGTTATATGCCCATGATGCTAGGCATACAGATGATATATTTTGCTGAGTTGTTGAATAGCAACAAATAAATCTTTTATTTTGCTTATGTAACAGGGAATTATGGATTCAAGATTAAGTTTTTTACTTCTTATGCTGGTAGTCAGTTTTATCTCAGCAAATGCCAGAAGTTCGGCTACCCTGGATGTCTTTGGTAAGTTGTTGATTTGGTTTGTTTTAGATAAATAGTTGATATGCCAATTCCATCAATTTTGAAACTATATTTCACATTTCCATCATATGAATCAGGAATATTCTTGTATGGTTGATTGAAATTGTTCTTTTTCTTCCAGCTGTGCAAGTGGATAATGAGGTAGAAAGCGAGAGTAATATTGGCAGGAATGAAAAATTATGTACTCTTTGTGAAGAATATGCATCCCAGGCTATAAACTATCTTGGTGAAAATGAAACTCAAACTCTGATTATCAGTAGACTTCACGAAGCATGTTCCCAGCTGCATTCTTTGAAACGACAGGTATGCTAACTTCTCCGGTAGAAACCATACACATATGATTGTAAAGTTAGTATAAACATGATGACTATGTTTGCCTTGTTTTCTGAAACGATTTCTTTTTTCTGGCAGTGTCTTTCATTGGTAGATTACTACATCCCAATTCTTTTCGTGGAGCTTTCAACAATAAGTCCAGAGCAATTTTGTGAAAAGGTGAATCTCTGTGGGGAGGCTGTACTGGTGAATCTGCCAAAGCATGATGATGCTTGCACCCTTTGCCATAATATTGTCACAGAGATTCTTACCAAACTGACAGATCCTGACAGACAGGTATCGATAAATCCTTTGTGCTCCCAGATCACTGATTGCTGTAGAAACATACCTGAACACATTCCCCCCTCCCCAAGAACCATAGCTGTTCTCTTCACAGTTAGGATATGTCTTTCGTTGTTATATGCTATCTTAGTCACAGAAAAAGACTTGCTGTCATCTCTTTTAAGTTAAAACCATGGATTTTTAAATCAGTATTATCTGTGCATCATTGCCCCACTGGATGTGCAGTATTAATGTATCATGAAATCTTGTAAAGACTAATGAATTGTGCATCATGCCTGTATTGATTGGTTATCCATAGTTATCATGCAAGGTGCTGTACGATGCCATAATTGATGGATTTAAAGAAGTTTATGGTTTGCTCTCAATCAGCCCTTCCAACTGGTTTTTGTTATTTCCCAAGACCATTTGAAGGACTTGAAATTTAACCCAGCTATCTTTTATTAAATTTTTTTGCCTGATGTAATATTTGAGCTTATCTGAAGAGGGATATCATTGTTCCTCTAAAGAATGAGAAACATGTTGAAGAAGAGTGAAAAAGAAAATATTGGTTTTGGGATTAAACTATATATTTGTAGGTGCTAATTACTCATAAAAAATCTAGTCAGAGATCTCTTTGTGTTCCAAAAACTTTAGATAACAAACGCTCTCCCTTACTTCTTCAATGAAGCCTTTGTAGAAGACATAATTTCTTCAGTTAAAATTTGTGAGAAGACATTCTATCAACTAAAATTTTGACATAAAATCACAACAACAACTGAACGTATTATTTTATACTTTCATCATGATAAAACAGTTTTTTTTTTTTTTCCATTTACAATGGTAATCAGTGATCTTATGGTATTTACAAAACTTTGTTATGATGCTTCTAGGCTATGTTTTGCATAGAACTAGCTATTAGTATACTTTTAGTCATTTTGATAAAATATTTATTTTATTGGCTTTCTTGTAAATCATTGGGTGCTTGTTGCATATTACATCACACATTTCAACTTCATTTATGGTTTTCTATGATATATATTTCGTTGAACACCCTACTGGGAAGCTTAGTCTTCGACAGTTCGACTGCACCAGAATTTTGGAGTTTGCTAAATGCTGACTACAATCATGTCTCTGGAAAATTTTCAGCTTGAAGTGATTGAGATACTTCTGAAAGGATGCAATAAAATGGGGAATTATGCCAAAAAGGTGAGTTTTCCAATATTCATCTGTTTTGTAGTTGTAATATCATATGGCATTTTGCTTCTCAAATTCAAACTAGCGTACTACAAAATTCCATCGGAGTTGACATGTCTTTGCTCTTTTTTGCTTTTGTGATGATTGATTTCGTCATGTGAACTTTCCAACACTCGAGTGATGGTGTTTCCCGTTCATTTGGTTCTAGGTGGAATTTTCTATTGGTTTCAACTAAATTTAGTGAAATATTTCACCATAGTTTACCTATTGATTATCAACATGACTAAAATGATTTTGGCTTTTCTTTTTTTTTTCTCAGTGCAAGAAAATGGTCCTCGAATATGGCCCCCTAATCCTGATCAATGCTGAGAATTTCCTCCAGAAAAATGATGTCTGCGCTGCTATCCATGCGTGCCAGGACAGTAAAGAAGATCTCACTGGATCCGTGCTTGCTGATGCTTGAGCTGTGAAAGTAAAGAAGCCGGAGGGAATCCTAATGGTCAGAAGTTATTATGCAATGAACTGTATCTTTAAGTAGTATAGATGGAAAAAGATCAACTCACGCTTGCGATTATACATTAGCGTATTGTAAATCACCTTACCGATAGCCCCCCATCATATTGGATTCCATAATATGTATAATTTCTCATGTTTTCTGCTGGGCAACATGTCCACCTATTTCTCCATCTATTGTGATTAAATGATCCATATTTCCATATACAACCAGTCTTCCCTATGTTGGTGTCCTTGTCCTCATGTTCTGGTTATTACAAGTCAAAGGATTTAGCTTGTTCCTCGGCATCAACCTCTTTTCTTTCGTAGCAGATTGGGTTGCTTTCCCTGGTTAGTTATTTAAGCAGACACACACACACACCAGGTTTTGCTGCAGTTCTTGATTGGTTGCCAAACAGCATGTGTGTTCTTTGACAACATGAATATGAACTGTACTCTCACAAGTTCTTTTTTACTGAACAAATATTTAAATTGTTCATGGATTAGTTTAAATAATAATTGTACATTCTTTGTGTTTTCAACTTTAATAAAGACAGTATAAGAGTTTTCAATGTTCCATATATTATATATACAGAGAAAAATATCCATATAGTCCATGAGGACCACGAGTCACTAATCCAAAATCTACTCGTTGTCTTGAAGCTACAATCTAAAATACAATCATTCTTTTCTTTTTCTTCAAACTATAATCATTCTTCTTTAGTTGAAAGAAGTCTTTTTTTTTTTTTATTAAAAAGAAGGAATTTGGTAGGTAGATGAAGCAATCTAGTGGCAGTAGGTGTTAGTGAATACTTGACCTAATCATCATGTAGAGCTCTAAACATCTTTTTTTCTATTTTGGTATTATTGGGGAGAAGTTATTTTATATATATATTTCCCCTTCATAGGCCCTCATAATAACACTTTGACCAACCATGTCAAATTGAGGAAAACCTCCATCAAATATCAAAACCAGTCAAGTTCACTACTGTAGAGAACATACAGAGGATGAAAAGGGCAGCTTGCTGCAAATTGCATTCATGAGGCCCTATAGATGTTATGGCAGTACAATGTTCCTTCAACACAATAAGTTTTATGTCAGAGTAGAATCACAGAGACACTTAAATGTGTCAATCCTATATATTTAATTAATCATAAGCCCCAAAAATAAAGACACTGCAGTCAATTATTTCCCAGCAGAAATGTGCCATGGCATTCAGATTTCTACATCCAAAGGTTGCAATCTTAGCAACCAGTCTCCTTGCCATGCCACAACAACATGTCTTTAATTGCATGTCTGCCGTCCTGTTTTGTGTCCAAATAGTATCATAGCCAAGTTTTATGTCCAAAATTTATCCACATTAAGCATAGAAAAAATCCTCAATTGGATGCATACAATAATAATAATAATAATAATAGTAGCAGCAGCATAAATCCAATTAATATAGTACAGAAAAATCATTATTTGCCATTATGTTGCAAATATTCGACAATAAGATTCATGAAATCACGAAAGAGAGCTATCCCAACTATTAAAAAGTACATATTGGACCCAATCATACCTTTAGGACAATATAAAAGCAGGTGACAAGTTTCATTCTTCATTTAGGTGAAGCCTAAATCTTTTATCCATCAATTAGTTTACTTATGAGAGGATTATTAACAACATAACTTCAGCTCTTCCGAACTGTGGTAATTTGAAGATCCGCCGACCAGACAATAGCACCTGGAGACTCATGCAATTTATTCGTCTTCTGTAGAATACTCCAAAGCATGATGCAGGTTTAAGTGCTTGCCGAAAGTGAAGAAGACATCACAGCAGATCTGGCAATCAATCAACCATAATGTGTTCTCCGTGATCTAAGAGTAAGAGAGAGAGAGAGAGAGAGAGAGAGAGAGAGAATTCGATGCGATGGCAGGGACGGCGTTGACGGAGTCTTACAAGTATGGCGTCGACGGAGTCTTTCAAGTATGGCGTCGACGTCGTTGACTGGACGTCGTTCATGAGTTTGGAGTCACGAGGTTGACGAACCCTCCTCGATGTCATGCCACGGCCGGCCGACATAATCCCAATCAACGGTGACAAGGAAGTAGGAAGACACGTTTTCACTTCCAACTCCACTTGCTGCCTTGTCATCATGCAGCCCGAGACACGCCTTTAAGGATAAGTAAACATCACTGTAATCCTGATTGGAGAATGCCATGGCAAAGCTTAAGAATTCGGCTACCTTTTGTTCACAGCCATGACTTTGTCTGAGCCGAGTGGTGATGTGCAGCAGCACCACACCGCTTTCAAACACTGTTAGTGTGAACGTGTGAGCTCCACTCACGAACGCATCAAAGCACCGAAATGTTTCAAGTAGTAAATGCATCATCATCAGATCACCTCCTTTAAATCCGATCTCCCAACACTCTTTCTCTCCTCATTGGATCAAACTTCTCTCACCTCCGGCATGGCGTCTCTGAAGAACGTCCTCGCCACCACCTTCGTCTTGCTTCTTCTGCTGGCCTTCCATCAGTCCACCGCAAGGCCTTTGGCGCTCCCCGAGAGGAAGATTAATGCTTCCCCATGCGGCATGGCGACGATGGCCACGAGAACGACGCAGAAGGGCGTGGAGAGGTATGGGAAGATCTTCTTGACGGTGCTCAGGAGAATACCGCCGCCGTCCGGTCCGAGTGATGGAATCAATCAGAACAAGAATTAGAAGGAAGAAGAACATATACAGGCTATACACTTTCTCTTCTGCTGTCCTTTCTACGTAGATCCGTGCATACATGTATACGTACCTACATGCATACTTTCAAGAACAGAAAGAATATTGGCCTCTGAATTCTTTTCTTTTCTTTTTCTGATACTGTATTTTGATTGTTGTTATTGTTATTATTTCATGGTTATTAGTATACTTTCGTGTTGCTGATTTGCCACTTGTATATGTTTTTGTTTATATACTTTATATCCATGTAATTATGGTCGCTGATGACAGCAACCGAAAGGTGTTGGGAAAAAGAGGCACAGAATCAAGCACTGGGGTACGACAAGTTGTAAGACTCTCATGTCATGAACAGATGAGAAAGACAAACTTCTTCCACTGAGTCAACGTGTTTGGGAAGCACAACATATTCAACTTTGGTAGCTAGTTTTTCTTTTATCAATCTCATTAGAAACTCTTTCTCTCTCTCTCTCTCTCTCTCTCTCTCTCTCTCTCTCTCTCTCTCTCTCTCTATATATATATATATATATATATATATATAGTAACGTTTGAATCTCATACCCATTGAATTACAACTAACATAAATAATATGTATATATTATCTTCATTTCATGATATAATTTTTAATATTTATGTTACATAAATATGATAAATGATATGTTCACATTTTTAACTCTTAAAATTGAAAGTACATTTTTTTCAGAATATATGATTTTTAATATTCTATGAAATATTGGTTAAACATGTATAAACATTAACATTTATGTTAAGTATATTATAATAAATCAAAATATATTAATAGACTTTAATATGAGATTAAGTTATCTTAATATTTAAAATAAAATAAAATATTTATGTTCGAAAATTAATATTTGAGATGGATAATGTCTTAAGTTTTTATATGTTTTAAAATATTTATAGATATGTAAAATTTATAGGATTAAAATCTTCATAAAAAAAAATATTTTTATCTTTTTCAGAATATAAATATAGATATTATAAGAACTAAACCAGAGAGGAAAGGAGAGGAAGGAGAGAATAGAAACGAGAGGGAGGAAAGAAGGAAGGGGGCTATAGCTGTGGGGGAGAAGGGAAGGAAAAGAGAAGAGAGAAAGAGGGGATGAGAAGGGAGAAAACAGAGGAGGCTGCGATTGCAGGTATGGAGGAGAAGGGAAGGGAAGGGAGAAGGAGAAAGGAAGAAAACTGAAGGAAAGAGTGAAAGAGAAGGGAGAAAGAAGAGGAAGAAGAAAGAAAAGAAGAGGAGAATAGAGAAAGAAGAAAAAAGGGAAAGAAAAAAAAGGAGGAAGGAGAAGGAAGGAAGAAGAAGAGAAGAGGAAAACGAAGAGGAGAGAAAAGAAAGTAAGAAAGGTTTAAAAGAAAAGAAGAACAACGTTTACGTTCCTTTCCCCATTTTCTTTTTTCTCTCTCTTTTTTTTTTTCTTCTCGTTTTTTCCTGGCTTCCTCTTCCTTTCCTCCCTGACTTTCTCCCTTCTCTTTCTCTTTTCTTCTCCTTCTCCGCCTACGACCCTCTTCTTCTTTTCTCCTAATAGATCATCAATATCATCGATTGATGAGTCAATCTAATTGATCAACTATCAAAGGTGCAAGCTTATCTAAGTACTTTTTACTAACCGACGTGGGAGACTTGATGAGGTGAGATCGCATAGACCATCATTCCGTTGGTAAGGACTCAGCTCGAGATGGCCGAGTAGGCGAACTGAGATCTTCCTGATTGTAAGATTCCTCCCTAGGGGTTGGATCGTCTTGGTGTCTTCGGGCGATCGACGATCCTGCATGACAAGCCAGTGTCAGGAGTTGTCTGGCGTGACCCTTTCGATGCTTAAGTTAGCGAAGGGAAGAAGACTATTGTAAGTTGTATGACTAAGTTAGTACGTGAAGAGCCTCCCTGGTGTCTGCTCATAGGTAGTTTTTATACCTCTCCGGGGATCGACCATCTATAGGTTGTTGTTAGCATCCGTCAATATTTTAGGTGGACGATTTGTTTGTATTAGGGCAATTGTTCTATCCTATGTTGTGCGAGGCTGTTTCCTCACTTTTGAGTATTGTTTTGTATGATTTCGAGCGATGTGGATTCTACTTTCCGTCGCTTCTGAGCTGAGTGGCATCGCTTTAGGATGCAACCATTTTTGAGTCAGGCTTCAGTTGGGGGGTGCCTCATGGGGTCTAAGGCGGTTGTTAGTTAGGGGGTACCAGAATATCCTCCATCATTTTCTCCCCTCCACAAAGGCGTACCACATGTCAATCGTAAGGGGATTCGAGGTGTGTCTTTTCTGCGTCTCTCTTCGTGGCTTTCTTGCTTCTTATCGAAAAAACATATTAGCTTAGCTGAGGTGTATACCTCGGTTCTTCATACCAAGTGCACTGCTATGAAGTGCATAGGCTCAGTTTAGGTGCAAGCCTTAGGTCTTCACATCGAGTGCATGACTAAGGAGCGCGTAAGCTCAACCTCGGTGCAGGCCTCGGGTCTTCATGCCAGGTGCAAGGCTAACGAGCGCATATATTTAGACTAGGCGTAGCCCTCGGGGCTTCACGTTGAGGTGCGAGAGTGAGTCTTTTTTAACTCTTATTCATCCAAAGTACAGGCCTAAGGTCTTTATGCCAAGGTGCATAGCTAGGGAGCGCATAGCCTCAACCTAGGTACATTTCTCAAGGAGTTGAGCTTGGCTGTATTGAGACAAAGGACTGGGCTCGTTTGGGGTTGGACTCAACTATGTTGAAGTGGGGATCCGGACCCACCTGGAGGTTCGGCACAACCACATTCAGGTGGGAGACTAGATCTGCTTGGGGTTAGATTCGTTCGCGTTGAAAGTGGTTTTTGCCATTGCGATGCATTCCACTAGGGATATGATGTGCCACCTTCTCCTGATCGCTTATGCCCCTTTTGATAGAGTCCTCCGTGGGCTTGATCTACTTAGGGATCCGAGCGCTTCTTTTCAACTTCTAGTGCTTTTACAGTTGCATTAGGGTAGGCGATACGATCTTTGCCATCATTGTTTGCATGGTCCCTAAGCATACCGTTATGTCATATCAATGTTTATTGGGTGAGGGAGTTGCTTTTATGCAATACTCTCCTGCTCTTCTTCCTCCATTGCTGCTTTTGCTATTGGTCGTCAAACACTTTAGTGCGAACTAAGATGTCTTCCCCCTCCAATAAACCAATCGTCATATGATTCAACCTGGCTCTGATACCACTGTTGGAAAACTTAGGATAGCATCACATGCGCAATAGAAGAATAACAAATAAAACTCCTATATTTTTTGTAGAAAAATGTTTCTCATCGTCGTGTGAAGATTGGTGAGCAAACACCTACAAAACCGAAAACTACAAATATATAAAAGATGTGTTATTTAGGGAGATCATATATCCTTGAAATCTTATAGATATTTAGGAGAGGATAAAGGAGGTTAGATGCCCTCTTCTCTAGCGGTGATCCACATGACAGATATGATGAAGATGCTCCTCAAATCATTGCACGATCTTCCTCTTCACGTGCACCATGTGATCAAGAAGGGGCCACCCCTTCTTATTGTTTACATGCCCCAAATTATGGCTATCAGTTGATGAAGAGAAGGAGGGAAGAGTATAAGAGGTGGCAGCTAAAAGAAGTATAGCCTACTCTCCCTTTAGTTCTCTCTTATTTATAAAGGTTCCTATCAACTTAACCTTAATAGATCTTGTCATATTGGGTACTGGATCTCTATCCAACTACCAAAGCATATTAGATTAGTGGATTTCTATCCAATAATCTCTTATTTGTTCTTATTGGATCTTATTCATAAGATCCAATAATTCAGAGGTTTACTAGATATCCAATAAGATAGGAGCTCTAATGGATATCTCATATCTGAACATCTACTCGTCGCAACACCTACCATATGTGTATGATCTTCTAGGCCCAATATCAAGTTGGTCGTGAGTCATACCTATCAGAACTTCTTCTAACTCAGTAAATTATTATCTTCATAATAATTCACTCAACTCATCGACTATGGACGTACTAGGCCACTACACCGTAGTCTCTAGATGATATAGGGGAATCCAATCTATTAGACATATCTACCCTCAATTACCATATATCTATAGTCCCTCATCTATCTAATATCTTAGAGACCGTATATTTGGCATGGTGCTGTTAGGCCCATATGAAATCTATTCGAGTTTTACTCTAATCGAATTCTTCTAGAGAACTCTTTCTCTCTCAATTCGAATGACCTTGGCTAGGAATTTGCTTAAACAAGGACATATAGGATATTTCTCTCATGACATTAAGAGTTAATAATTCTCTATCGATACCCAATTGCTCTCGAAAGATTGACTGCCACTCTCGATGACCGACCATGCTAAATTTGAAACTTCATGACCTATAAGTCCGACATCAAATAGTGGAGTACTCATATAGGATATCCTTGGTATCTCAAGTCTAAGGACTAGATACATAACTATGACGACAGAATCGCTATATGGCAATGATATATCTATAAGGAAATCTAAGGGTGACTCACATATGCAGCGGAAGAATAGAAAATAAAAATATCAGATTTCCCAAAAGGTATTCATTGTCATATGAAGATTGGTGCACAAAAACCTACGAAACTAAAAACTACGTATGAGATAGTTGTGTTCCCTAGGGAGATCGTATATCCCTAAAATTCTACAAATTTGTGAGAGAGGATGAAGGAGGTCAAGTGTCCTCCTCTCTAGCGGTAATCCACACGACAAGGGTTACAAAGACGCTCTTTGAATTATTGCCCAAATATCCCTACCTATTGGTTGATAAGAAGGGGAGAGGAGAATAGGAGGTAACTACCAAGAAGGCAACTTATGGGCCTTTGGTTCTCTCCTATTATAGAGATCTCCTATCAATTTAACCTTAATGGATCCTATCCTATTGGGTACTAGATCTCCATCCAACTATCTAAGCCTCTTAGATTAGTAGATCCCTATCTAATAATCTCTCATTAGTTCTTATTGGATCTCGGATCCAATAATTTAAGGGCTTATTAGATAATCAATAAGATAGGGGCTTTAGTGAATATCTCATATTCGAACATCTATTCGTCGTAACACCTACCATATGTGTATGACTCTTTGGGCCCAATATCAAGTTGGCTATGAGTCATACCTATCAGAACTCCTTCTGGCTCAGTGAATTATTATCTCCATAAAAATTCACTCGACTTATCGACTACGGGTGTACTAAGCCACTACGTCGTAGTCCCTAAACAATATAAGGGAATCCAATACATTGGACTTGTCTATCCTTAATTACCACATATCTATAATCCCTCATCCATCTAATATCTCAGAGACCGTATATTGGGCGTTGTAGTTTAATGTCTAACGTACATTAAACTACAACTAGCATAACAATAATACAAGCATATATAATATATATATGCTAGTATCATGTGACACGATATACATTCTTTTTACTTATTATTATTTATTAGTATTTTTCTCACTTTATGTTGTATATATATTGTGATATCCATGGATCTATATAATGAGAATTAAATTGTGATGAGAATATGATAATGAGACCAATTTACCTTTAAATATAAACCCTAAATAATTCTGGTCATAGATTACTCGAGAAAGACATCGAGATAACCGGACATACTGGTATGTTGCATACCCGTCTATATAAGGACACTAGAGATATAGTACAATTACTTATTAGAGAATGAGTTTATTGATTGATCCACTCACGAAATGATGGATAGTTGATGATACTACTAGTCATTGGTGCCCTCCAAGCCAATCACGTTAGTGATGACACGTGTGACATGACACAATATTTTTACTTATTATTATTGTAACATTTTCTCACTTTATATTGCTTGATACATAAATATATTGTGATGTACATGGATCTATACAATGTGAATCGGATCGTGATGAGATCACAATAATAAGACTGATTCACCTTTAAACACATACCTTAAATAATCATGGTCATAGGTTACTCGAGAGAGACATCGAGGTAACTAGATAGACTGGTGTGTTGTATACTTATCCTTATTATGGAGGCGGCTGGTCTCATAGCTGCTCGTGTGGGGACACTAAGGCTACAGTGCAAGTGTTCATTGGAGAATGAGTTCACTTATTGATCCGCTCACAGAATGCTAGATGGATAATGATACCTCATTGTTAGATAGCGATTCCGTTGTCCTAGTGATGCACCTGGTCTTTAGACTTGAGACACTAAGTATGTCCTGTCTGAGTACTCCACTCTTTGATACCAGACTTATAGGTTTGAAAGTTTCAAATCTAACATAACCGGTTATCGGGAGTGGCAGCCAACTTTACGAGGGCTATTAATTATCGATAGAGGATCATTCACTCTTAGTATCATGAGAGAAATATCTCGTGTGTACTTTTACAGACAAAATCCCTAGCTAGAGTTATTCGGATTAAGAGAAAAAGGAGTTCTCTGGGAGAATCCGATTAAAGCGAGATTCGGATGCTTCCCTTCTATCATCGTTCCTTTGTGTTTTCTTCCTTCTTATTTCACTCTTCTCCATCATCACTCCTTAAAGCAAATTTAGGAAAGAGCTAAGAGAAAGTTTATGCAAAGAGACTAAGAGGGTGTTTATAAAAAAAAGAGTCAAGCGAGGAGGAGCGGAAAGAAGAGAAGGAAGGGAGGAATTTTAATCTGATCTAGTTCATTGATTTGAACTAAATAGTTTCTATAGGACCCTACTTTTAAATAAGGAAAAAAGAGCTAAGAGAAAATTTATGCAAAGAGACTAAGAGGGTGTTTATAAAAAAGAGAGTCAAGCGAGGATGAGCGGAAATAAGAGAAGGAAGGGAGGAATTTCAATCTGATCTAGTTCATTGATTTGAACTAAATAGTTTCTATAGGACCCTATTTTTAAATAAGGAAAAACTAGTAATTTTATTTTATTAGTAAACTTAGGGTTAGAGTTTAACCCCTCTCCCTTTATTTATGATCGTCAATTACCTTCTCTCTCGTGTGTGTGTGTGTGTGTGTGAGAGAGAGAGAGAGAGAGAGAGAGAAAGAGCATAGCCATGGAGGAAGGAGGAGAGAAATCGAGTGAGTGATGATTCGCTAAATATATTCTTTTTTTTTTCCTCGTTATATCCTATTCATGTTTTATTGACATCCTTCTTCTCTTGATCTATGTTTTATCATTATCTTATTTTTATCTTACAAAATATTTTTAAGATTGATCTAAAGGCATATGACAAGGGCTAACTATTTACAGCTGACTTAATAATCTGTTGACCATATGCATGATTACAGATTACAATGTTAAAGATTTGATACTCCTCGGTTCACTTTCTTAGAGATAGATTATAAAATTATATCTAAGTTAGAAATCTATAAATTAATTAATCAACAAGTAAATTAAAATTCTATGAACAAATTCATGTTTGCACATGTAAAGGGAAAAAAAAATTATCACAGAAATATATATATATAGATACTTCTCTGGCCAACAATTTGTTTGTGTTGTTCTAGTCGACAACACAATTCCATGGCAAATCAGTTGTAGGACCTGCTTGTAATCCACTGCATGCTGCCTATTTGCTGTAGGTTAGCAAGGTAAGTATGCAGCCCGTAATTAGAGCCCTTCAAATAGTTGACTTTTGAGTTTTAGTAGATTTCCAATCAAAAAAAGGAGAAGAAGTAGAGAGGCCTTGTAGAGTAACAACAGGATAAGAAAAATGTGACTGGCCTCTTTGTGTCATAGAAACTCTCAGGTTGTCATGTTGAATTATTATGTTTGAGATGGTAAGCATCAAGTGTAAGACTCATAACTCACAGATTATGTCTATTCATGGTCCTATATGTTATCCATAACAGTCAAGTGTAAGACTCATGACTCACAGATTATGTCTATTCATGGTCCTCCTATATCTGGGAAGGTCTAATCATTATTTGTCATCCATAACAGTCAACCCCAAAGCAGCATAAAAACCAAACAATTCAAAAGCAGCAGGGAAATCTTTAGTTGTCCTATCTCATGAGATGACTAGTGTATCAAGCTCCATGGAGAATGACAAAAATATATTATCATAAGCTGTAGTAAGAGAGTTAGAAAAAAATAATTATACAAATAGTTAATAGGATCTAAGTGGTGGACTTGCTCTAAGTTGTGTTTGCCCAGGAAACTAAGAAGCTTTTCGATCTCAGTTGCTATAAGGATTAAGGTGGCAGGATGTGATGACCAAAAACTTGATGGGTATGGACTTAGATTGGGAACTAGGAATTAATGTGGTTGGATCTAATTAAATACTGTTGTTAAGTATGATAGTGCTTCATTGTTGCATTGGTCAAGATTTGATCCACTTAGGAAGATTGGTTGGTATTATTAGTTCATATTAACTACTTTTGATTAGATAACAATCATGGTTTAAACATATTGCAGGTTATAAAGAACTTAATATTAGCTTAGCAAAGATAAGGTGAACTTATTAGATATCTTAGTCATGTATGGTATCATAGAGTATCTAAGCAAAGAATTAGATACTGGATGAGGTAAGAACCAGAAGACTATGTTTGGTTAAATATTTAGATTCACTTGTTAGTGTCCACAAATTCAAATGCTAAGGGAAAAAGGAAAACACATACTTTTATGTATTGGTTCAACTTAATGAATTAGGCTTTGAGTTGTTCATGTGGTGGATAGACAAAAGGTATGCATTAAACATCTTGTTTACTTATGGATGCATGAACTGCTAGCATAGAGTAATATAAAAATTTATGGTTTGCACCTATACAAATTAACATAGGCTTGTTATATAACTTTTGATGGACCAGTATGCATGTTCTTGTTGCACATGATTTGATTGTTTTTGATTAATTGAAATGGAAAAATATGACTTTGAGTGACATATGATTCTTTAATCTTTTAAGCACTAGGATTGAACATATCTTTTGTTCCATAAATAATTTTTATACTTTAAATATCAATCTTATTATGTAAATAATGAATGTTTATATTTTATGTATGAATAACATTATTTTGGAGACTTGGTGTTGTCATGCTCATAATTTTTTTTACAAGGCATACATTTAGTGTCATTTGACTATGATGAATCCTTTGTTTAAAATATAAAATTTATTTTATTTGATATTTGCTAATGAATGCTTATTTAACTTGTGTCATGAGATTTAGTATAGTCAAATAATTAATTATTTAGTTTCCTGTCATGTATCAAAAATCATAAACCATGATTTATTTTTCCTAAATATGTATAACAGTGTATTGCTGACTATTAACATATGTGATTGAGCATTATCTATTTATTATAAAATTTTAATTTCAAGTTAGGTTCTTAAGAAGTTCCCTCACCACAGGCTTGTATCCCATTTATGGAGTCCAAGATTGATATGCCTTTAGACCAATAAAGGAATGAAGTTTAAGTCTATCAAGACAAAGACTCTTTAGATAATATGTTTTACTACGTAGTAGTTTTAGTAAGATTTTTACTAAAGTAGATTGAGTTTTATGAATATTATATGAACATCGAAGATTTCTTATCATCCAATGATAAATATATTCTTTGATAGTAAATCCGTTCTTAAATCTATGTATATATACCGATATATACTACAATGAATAACTACACATATAAAAAGTATACATAATGTAATATATATATATATATATATATATATATATATATATATATATATATATATATATATATATATATATATATATATATATATATATATATATATATATATATATATATATATATATATATATATATATATATATATATATATATATATATATATATATATATATATATATATATATATATATATATATATATATATATATATATATATATATATATATATATATATATATATATATATATATATATATATATATATATATATATATATATATATATATATATATATATATATATATATATATATATATATATATATATATATATATATATATATATATATATATATATATATATATATATATATATATATATATATATATATATATATATATATATATATATATATATATATATATATATATATATATATATATATATATATATATATATATATATATATATATATATATATATATATATATATATATATATATATATATATATATATATATATATATATATATATATTATTTAAAGAAGGTGTCAAGTTTTAAGTTTTCTTATTTGGTGATTTTTTTCTTTAATATCTTAAATGTCCTTCGCTATTGCTCTATCCTAAGGTTTCATTATGAATACCTCCACCTTGTCATGAGGCTTTATTATTTTCGCTTCTTTGCTTCAACCCCATAATCACATTCCTCTCTACAAGGTTTCATCAATGTCTTTCGTTTTGCTATTGCTCTGTTCCAAGATTTCATTATGAATACCTTCACCTTTCATGAGGTCTTATTATTTTCGTTTCTTCGCTTCAACCCCACAATCCTATTCCTCTCTACGAGGTTTCACCCCTTAGATTGCACCACCATATCAACTAAGGAAAAAAGAGATATTGATAGTGACGATGGGCATTTAGTATATTATATAAATAGAGTAACTAAAAATAGGAATACCTTCCGGAAAAGGCGAAAAATAGAGACATTTTCATGCAATTCCTTCATACGGTGTGCCTAAATGTGGAGATCATATCACAAATCTATCCGAACCTAAACTTAACCCAAGTGACATAGATTTTGATTAGGGTTGGAAGACATCTGAATCCGTGAGTATGCCATTTCAAAATCGACAATTGAAATATCAATTGGCCCACAATCTGATCCAACCTATCAAAGTGTTCAATGCCCATCTCACTCCATGGCTGGGCCAAACCAATAAGTCCTCCTATGACATTCAAACTAAATAAGAAATAGAACCAGCAATGGTTCTTTGTTCCGTCCTAATGTAAATATGTAAATATAGTTTGCATATAATAATATTTACATTTTACATCTCAAACATTAACCTATATTAGAAATCAAATAACTATTAGTCTAAATTGGATTAATCTTAACCTTCTTTTTAATCCTTACCTCACGCATGAATATTCTTCTAATAGTCAAACGGTTATGATTATTTGGTTGAAGGTTTGAAATATTATCCTACAAATACTTAAAATACTTGACTCAAACATTATCTTATAAGTTTTTATACCAAAAATTTCTGGGTAAGATTCATTTTTGCCCTTGTGATTTTGGTTATGAACCACTTAAGCCTTTATGATTTACTCATATCTAAAATAACTCTTATATTTTTAAAAACATAGCATATAAGTCCCTCCCGTCAAATTTGAGTTAACAGATATTAGAGTTTGCTTACGTGACATATTAATTCATAATAAACTATTAATATAATGATACGTATAATTTAAGTTTAAAAAATGATCCATTTTAACCATTATAGTTTTGATCATGTACCATTTAAACCCTTATGGTTTTGCTCGTGTCTAAAAGAATCTTTACATTTTAAAAAACGTAGCATATAAGTCATCTTTATCAAGTTTGAGTTAACAAACGTTAAAGTCTACTTACATGACATATTGACTCATAATAAATTATTAATATAATAACATATATAATTTAAATTAAAAAAATGATATGACCATCAATAGCGGGAGGAGGCGTCGTCGTGGAAGTAACCACTAACGGTAGCATCGAGCTACTATTGCATAGTAGGGCATCGTATGCATATAACCTCTCCCACATTGACGATAAGCTCAAGAACTTTCGATCCTGCCTCAGGTGGATGTGCGTCGACCAATCCAATGCTATGCATGGAATGGTCTCCTGGTCTCTCTTCCTCCTCTTGAGCGTCTTCGTCCCCACCGTCTCCCACTTCATCCTCTCTTGTGCCCCCATCAGTTGTCTATACATTATGGTGGTCTAGCTCTCCCTCACCTCCGCCTCTAACCTCTGTTTAGCTGCCTTCATTCGTCGTTAAGGTCTTCGTCACTTCCTCTTTCTCAATAAGATAGATATTTTTTTAAACTTAAATTATACATGTCATTATATTAATATGAGTTAGCATATCACCTAAGCAGACTCTAACATATGTCAACTCAAACTTGATAGGAGAGGCTTATACACTACGTTTTTAAAAATGTAAATGTTATTTTAGACACAAACAAAATCGACTTAAGTGGTTCATAACCAAAACCACAAGGGCTAAAATGAATCTTCTTTTTTTAAACTTAAATTATATGTATAATTATATTAATAGTTTATTATGAGTCAACTAACCAAACTCTAACCCCTATTAACTCAGACTTACAGGAGGAATTTATATATTATATTTTTAAAAATGTAGGGATTATTTTAGACATGAATAAACTATAAGAGCTTAAGTGGTATATGACCAAAATTACATAGGCTAAAAATAAATATTAACCCAATTTTTTTTTATTATAATAGTGGTGAATATAACTCACTTAGATTGATGGTGGTCTATTTGATTGATTTATCTTTGGAGTCATAGACATTAGTTATGGGCTCCAAAATTTGTCATATAAACTATTACATATAAAATATTAGATTGTGATATATCTGACTTAGCTACAGATATAAAGGTTTAAAATATCTATAAACTTGAAAATGTAACTTAAGTAAAGATCATAATAATTTTTTTTAATTTTTAAGTGGTGAATATGATATTTGAGCAATGAAACTTTAAATAAATTATCAAAATTCAAGATTGTAATGATTAATAATAAGATCAAAGAATCAAATCTCATTTTGAAAGTTCTATGGGTCTGGGTTGAAATTGACGAATATAAATTTCATGGGTATTGGGTTGAAATTATCATTCCCAATTGTATTGTCCCATCGTTCTCACCTTATTAAACTTTTCATCATGTTGCTTGGGAAATTGGTTCATTTAGGGTTTTTAACATGATAGATGTAATAAGTGAATCCGATCGGTGTAAGGATCTAATTCTCGATTTATGTCTTCTCTTCTTCACTCTTCCACCAACACGTCTACTGCTACACAAGTCATGCATGCATCACAGATCACGAGCTGTGTCCTTCTCATCTGCCTCGCCGTCGTCGGCGCCGAGGTTGACGCCTACAACCAGTGCTGCAGTGCAGCCCCACCCACCACCGCTCTCCGTCCGGCGGTTGTCTTCCCTTGTCCACTTCCGCTGGCGCTGCCATGAAAAGACGGTACCCGTCCGCGCTCCCCGAGTCCTTACTGGGGACCGACCTCTGGTCATCATCGTCGTGTCCTTGTGGTAGCGTCACCAACCCTTCTTGCGGCTGTCAAATTCTCCGACGTGGTCCTCAGGAGAAATGTGAAGACCAAAGGTGGAAGATGACCGTCACCCTATTCATTTCTGCAGCCCCACAACAAAACTCTATCTCTCTCTCTCTCTCTCTCTCTTTCTTAGATACATATACATATATATATATATATATATATATATATATATATATATATATATATATATATATATTATATATATATATATATATATATATATATATATATATATATATATATATATATATATATATATATATATATATATTGATTGACTCACAAATTAACTTATGCAGTGATAAATATTATTAAATTATCATAAACTTTATTATGTTAAAACATCATTTTTCAGGTACTAATAAAATTAAACTTAACACATAGTAGAAGTCAATAAAAATAAAAAAAACAGTAAATATAAGTTAATAAAATGTGTCAATAAATTTAGCTGGTAAAGATTTTGACAGTTTATTATAAGACTCTCTTACCTTTTGCACGAGCAAAAATAATAATAATAATAATAATAATAATTGTACCAACTTAAGTTATCGAATATATATTATGTTCTAATATATATTTTAGATCTATTAACTTGAGATTTGAATGATAGTGATATCTAACTCCAAATTAATGCTCTCCTTAAAGAAATCATAACAACCTTGAAATCATTACAGGAGAGTGAGATCCAACCCCTGATGGGCTCCAATTCATGGCAAAAGTGAGTTGCATTGAGGTGGACATCTGTTTTGGTCCCCCTTCTTCTCAGCCAGCAGTTGCAGAGATGAACTGTGCAATGGATGTAGCATGCAAAGGTGATGCAGTTGAGATCACATCACTCTCAGTAAAAAAAATAAAGGAAATTTGAGAAGAAGTCTGCAAGTGGGGAATGAGCTAAAGATAGTGAAGCTATTAGGTTCTAACAATCCATCTCATGTGCAAGTAAGATGAAGTTTGATGTCTGAACCAAACTTAAATATGAGGTATAAGCCAATTAAGGATTAGGATATTGTGCATGCATCAATCATATACCAAATAAAATAAAGAGGGGTGGGTAAATACATATTTCAAATTTATAATCTATTTTGATGCAATAATAAAGATTTTGATTGACTGACTTATGAAACCCCAAAAATTTAGGAACTAGTCCAATATATATATATATACTATGTTTAACATGAAGTGCATCTTGATCCATTTCTTTAATATTTTTTTGTAAGATCTAAAGGATAATAAGTCTCTTGGGCTACTAATGGGAGTATGTTTTGTAGGCACATCTCAGAACACTCTTTCAATAGTAATGTTGTAATGTAGTGAGACTAGTAGCCTTAAATATAGGGTTGGAAAGAGATGCAAAGTGTCCTTCCTATAGAGGAATATTAAAAGGAATTTGATAGGTAATTGACAAGTGATATTGATTCAAATCTAATAATATCTTTTCCTAACATATTAGTTTGGTCTCATTTATTAGAGATTGAAGGTTCAAAAGTTCATCCGATAATTTATACCTAAAATATTAATCAAATATAATATATCTATTTATCATGGATTAAGATTTTTAAATATCATCTGATAAATTTTCTATTTATAATATTGATTCAATAATGATATATCAGACTCAGTGATGGTTGAAGATTCAAAATTTCATCTATAGATTTTAAGATTTTTTTTAATATCATATTTAAGTTAATAACTTGTTCCATTTGTTAAGAGAGAGAAACTAGCTTTGTATTCTTCACACTCTCTCCCAGCCAAAGGGACTTTCTAAGATATAGCATATAGGTTGAGCAGGTTTCATATCTCTGTTTTCATGGTAATACAATTTATTCAGTACTAGAATTTAGAAGACACATGATGGTTGCCTTTGTACATCTTAATTAAACTTAACATCAACATTCATTTGGAGTAATTGTTATATATATATATATATATATATATATATATATATATATATATATATATATATATATATATATATATATATATATATATATATATATATATATATATATATATAATGTAGTTGCCTGTAATATTTGTTCTGCTGATCTTATTCAAGAATCCCTTGACAAAAATAAACTATGTATGGATTATGTAAGCTTATCATAATCAAAATATAGTGTATTTGATTGCAAGAAGACATTCCTTGGTGGATCCTTACATGATTATTCTTTCTCTCTCTGTCTGTACAAGATCTGATACTTATCTTCTTTGCTGTCATTTAAAATTCAAACAATGTTGCAAATAAAAGATGAGCAACTGAGCAACATATCTACATATAGATTTCATTCATTCTGTGTTTGAGTTTGAGCCCAAGCATATGCTGAAGGACACAACCCCAATCTTCTGCCTGCCTGACAACCCTCTCCTCTCCTCTCCTCTCTCTCCAGCTCCCACCACCATCCATGTCAACCTCAACACCAGGGCACAGTACATTGAGCTATTAGAAAACGACACACCCACATGAGAGGGAGGGAGAGAGAGAGAGAAGCTAATATCTGTGCATGAGCTGAATGAATTGTTTCAAGCCCTTCATGTGTGTAGCAACTACTTTACAGCGAGTATAGTTCCTGAGATTGTTGTGTGTGGCTATCTCTGATGAGAAATTACAGGTTTTGGCTATCTGATATGATGTCAAGCTCGTGGTTGTACAAGCTTAAAGATATGGGCAGAGGTGAGAGAAGCCAAAGTGCTCGTCACTTGAAGAAGAAAAGCCACGCTTCAGCAATTCTGCATCCAATGCAGCAGCTCAAACAGCATGACTGCCTCCCCAGCAGAGCCTTCTGCAACATGCCGACCAAGAGAAGAACAGAGAAGCTCCATCGCTCGACCATCAACTCCAAGGCCTCCGACACCCACTTCCCCATCGAACCACCGAAGAAACCCAAGCCGGAGACCCGAAGGAAGGCTTTCAGGCCATGTGCCAGTGCAGCCACTTCCGTGAGCTGCAGTTGCCGCCACACTTCAACCTCCGCCTGCAAGTCTGATGACTCTTCCACCACGTTCAAGCCAGAGCTGAAGCGGCAGGAGACAGCAGCGAGGAGACCAGCGTCAGGAAGTCATGGCATCAAACAGAGGGCGGCGGCGACGCCGTCTGAGAACCTGGTGGTGGTCAAGTCGTCATCGGACCCGATGAGGGACTTCATGGAGTCGATGGTGGAGATGATCGTGGAGAACAACATCTACGACGCCAAGGATTTGGGTGAGCTGCTTGCCTGCTACTTGTCGCTCAACTCCAGAGAGTACCATGAGGTTATCATCAAGGTGTTCGACCATATTTGCTTTGTTCTTAGTACCATGTGAACTCATACTACTTTTTGAGTTGAAATCAGTGCAGACTTCTCTTGCAAATCTATAGATTTCTCTCTTTATTAAGCTTATGTATGAATATTTTCCACAGTTCGTCGTCAGATCACACCGTACCGAAAGAAGTAGTAATTCTGTAAAATTTAAATTGAGATATCTAATATTTGACATTGGAAGTTCAAATTTTACTTTGTACAACCTAAGCTTAAATTTTTAGATGAGTTGGTAGGATAGCCAACATTGATTAAAGAGTATAAAAATTAAAAACTTATAAATTCGTCCCGTCTTCCTTACCCTCAAATGACTGATCAAATAGTCCAACAACTTAGTACTAAAACTCTGCAAGAATATACTTTTACATTCACCTCATCAAATGCTTACTGAACCTTTGATGCAGTTGAATTTTTCCCCTTAATCTCACTCACTCCACACAAAAGCAGCGTTTCATCCGGTGGATGAGAGAAGCTTTTCAAGGTTTGGCCTTCATAATCTATAGGCTACACGAATGATCGATCGACTAAATGATCCTTATCAAATTGACATTAAAAGAAGGACTAAGGCCCTATAGAATGGAACAGAAGTCCGACATTGATTAAGGAGATCGATCGATCAAATGGTCTCTTCTCAAATTGGCGTTAGAAGAAGAATGTGCGAGACTTTACAGAATTAAACATTGATTAAAGAGTATAAAAATTAAAAACTTATAAATTCGTCCCGTCTTCCTTACCCTCAAATGACTGATCAAATAGTCCAACAACTTAGTACTAAAACTCTGCAAGAATATACTTTTACATTCACCTCATCAAATGCTTACTGAACCTTTGATGCAGTTGAATTTTTCCCCTTAATCTCACTCACTCCACACAAAAGCAGCGTTTCATCCGGTGGATGAGAGAAGCTTTTCAAGGTTTGGCCTTCATAATCTATAGGCTACACGAATGATCGATCGACTAAATGATCCTTATCAAATTGACATTAAAAGAAGGACTAAGGCCCTATAGAATGGAACAGAAGTCCGACATTGATTAAGGAGATCGATCGATCAAATGGTCTCTTCTCAAATTGGCGTTAGAAGAAGAATGTGCGAGACTTTACAGAATTAAACATTGATAAGATATGTACTCCAACATTGATTAAAGAGTATAAAAATTAAAAACTTATAAATTCGTCCCGTCTTCCTTACCCTCAAATGACTGATCAAATAGTCCAACAACTTAGTACTAAAACTCTGCAAGAATATACTTTTACATTCACCTCATCAAATGCTTACTGAACCTTTGATGCAGTTGAATTTTTCCCCTTAATCTCACTCACTCCACACAAAAGCAGCGTTTCATCCGGTGGATGAGAGAAGCTTTTCAAGGTTTGGCCTTCATAATCTATAGGCTACACGAATGATCGATCGACTAAATGATCCTTATCAAATTGACATTAAAAGAAGGACTAAGGCCCTATAGAATGGAACAGAAGTCCGACATTGATTAAGGAGATCGATCGATCAAATGGTCTCTTCTCAAATTGGCGTTAGAAGAAGAATGTGCGAGACTTTACAGAATTAAACATTGATAAGATATGTACTCCAACATTGATTAAAGAGTATAAAAATTAAAAACTTATAAATTCGTCCCGTCTTCCTTACCCTCAAATGACTGATCAAATAGTCCAACAACTTAGTACTAAAACTCTGCAAGAATATACTTTTACATTCACCTCATCAAATGCTTACTGAACCTTTGATGCAGTTGAATTTTTCCCCTTAATCTCACTCACTCCACACAAAAGCAGCGTTTCATCCGGTGGATGAGAGAAGCTTTTCAAGGTTTGGCCTTCATAATCTATATTAGAGTTCTCGTGAGCTGTTTGGAGTCACAGAACATGGCGGCGTGGACTCATCCACCCACCGTCACACAGCCACTGCTGACTGCCACTGACATATATCGTATGGTCATCATCCACTGCAACCAAAATCCTTGGGGCAATCTTCCGAGCACGTGCAGGCCGCGTTAGAGACAAGACTTTGGTCCATCCGTCGCGAGACAGATACCGTCCGCTTAGTGGATCCTTCTCCTCCTCCGGCAGCGACAGAAATGGACGCAGCATGTGCATGGATCTATTCTAGTTGGAACTGCACTGTGTTCTTCTGCTCACTTGTGTACACGATGAACGTCCCAGCTTCGTTGATGGTTACAGCCATATGGAGTATTAGGTGGATAATTCAAGGTGGGAGGACGAGAATGATGATGATGATGGCCATAGCTTGGCTTTATTGCAGCTCGATCCCTGCGGCGAAAGATGGGGTGTCGATGGCGCGGCTGATGGAAGAAGGTTCAGCGAAGCAAACTCTCGAACACGTTGGATGCATCGGCGGAAGGACGCCATGACAAGTGAAGAAGAACCGGAAGATTTCTTGTTGCATGAGAAATGATATGAGCAGCCAAGTGTTTGATCTTATCAGCTACCATAAGAAATAATATGGGCAGCCAAATGATGCAAAGAACATGACATCAAACCTCATTGCATGTTGGTTACTGGAGATTGGTCCACCAGCATATGTAGTGTCCACAGGTATGCAACGTGGGGCAACTTGGGAGAGCTTTCTTTCTCATCCACAGAGACCTAATTAGCTTAAGTATTTCAATTAGTAAATCGTTTAAGTGAATGGATTCTCATTTTTCTGATCTGACCAACGTATATGATCCGAATCTAATTAATATTTCTCTTCTTTTTTTCCTTTTATTTCATGATCTAAAAGGTGAGTTCATGATTCTCTAAGGTACTGTAGCTACCTGTATTGTAGACTGAGATTGGATAAGGGGAGGATCAAAGTTACGAGGCAAAGAAGAAAAAGAAACTAATGACTCTAACTTCATTTTCATAGTGTAATAATGAAGTCTTTTAAGTAAAATTAATAATAATAATGAAGTCTTTTAAGTTACAAATTGAGGGCGCAACTTACAAAGAAGAAGAATTAATATGCTTTTCGAATAGCATGTAAGAATCTAGATAAAAATTGCATAAGAAAACATAGCAGCAACTTGTTCTCCAAAACTGGTTATGCAAACTGGTCTGATGATTTCTGGTCTGCATGTATGATTCTGTACATTAGGGCAGATTTCATGCATGCAAATCTTTGTTTGAGCTCCATGCTTGTGCCGTTTGAGCTGCACCATCATCATTTATGCCAGCTCCAGTCTCAGTTCTGATCAGAGGATCAGACTCATCGTCTTTCACCTGTGGCATTTGACCAAAATGGAGAACCGAGTGGGGTTAGAACACACGAAATTGCCGCAAAAGTATCGCATGAGTTCTGAAAGAGATTAAAGAAGAAACGTGTTTAGAAAGATATATATTCAACTTCACACCGATGGTTGAACAACCTGATCTTCATGTTCATGAGTTAATGTGGTCCAGAAAACTAGTCAAGACACCTAAAAGGATAAATCCCCTCATCAAACTACGTTCAGATGAAACACCTACCACTTCACTAGCAATCAGTTAAAAAACAACAGCATCTCTTTCCAACAATTTCACCTTATTTTCCAAAACATGGCATATATATAAGACCACAGATTTAGATGAAACCAGTATCATGCAGTTTAAGTTGTGGCCTGTTTGTAGAACTAGAGTAACACTTGGTGAACAATAATGCCCTCCATTGGGTTACTGAGTAATGGGTGACATCTAAACCATAGGAAGGACACAGATTAAGACAAAATATAATGGAGCGAAGACCTGCTAGCAGATGATAGATTTAAACTATATCAACAACAATTATTATTATGTAGCTCAAAACAAATATGATGAGGTGAAAGCCTGCTAGCCAATGAAATGAAGGCCTGCTAGCAGGTGATAGATTTACATTACAAATAACTATATCAATAGCAACGATTACATAGGGTCTTCGTGTAGGCCACGATTACTCAAGTAACCATGTTGTTAAACGTTATTAGGTTGCTTCAACCCATTCAAGTCTTTATCTATAATCTGCCCGAATTATTGCTTCCAAACATATATTTGGTTACCAAATTCCTTTGTACTATGAGGTAGTCAACATCTAGAATATCTAACAGTAAGAATTCAGCTATCAATGTATCATGTGATACCTGAAATAGTTGGCGCTTACTTTTCCGCCAAGTGATAGGCGTGAAAATACCTCATCACCGGCTAACTTGAAACTAATAAATCTTGCTTGATATTGATTTAATAATATTTTATTGAGTAAAGGAATAAGATAGCATGCAAAAACTAATAAAAGCTGGAGCGATTTATCATCCCTTTAATTAGGAAAAAGTAAATCTACATTCTCTTGACAGTCCATTAAAATTGATGCCAAAATGAACACTTAATCCTCCTTGAACCACCACAAGGGAGGAGGCACAGAACCAGTTGTAGAATGCTTAGGGATAGATGAGCATTTAGTCAAGGAGAAAAATCTTAGAATTACAGAAATTTTAAAAAAATGTAGCCATACCTGCATCACGTGAGAGGATGCTTCACGAGCTCTCTGTTGGCCCTCAATTGTACAGAAATAAGAATAAAACACCATGCCAACAATTGCAACTAAGATCCCAAATATATTTCTCCAACTGAATGGATCATGAAGCAACACATAACCAAAAGCCAGAACCAGGCATGTTTTGAGATGACCCAAAACTTGATATGTCACAGGCGATGTCTTCCCAATTACAAGAAATGTGCTGAAGTTGACGGAGACCGATATTAGGCATGAAAGCACAATGAAGATCTACAACAAAAATAAATAAATAAATATATATATATATATATATAAAAGATGAGAACAGCAGTACTTTACAAGGAAATACAGAAGAGATTACTTACAAGAACTTGAGGAGTGTAGTTAAATGCAAAGACATTCTGGTTCGTTAAAAGACCATCAAGAAATGGACCAGATATGAACAGAGTTAAAGCTTGGTAAGGGGCAGACTGATACAAAAGTTGGGTTGAAGAGACCTTGAACTTCTTTTGTATAGTGTTTGTCATCTGCAAACAACTGGTTAAGGTCCAAACTCCGAAGAATCAAAAGCATGAGTGGTTCAGTATAAAAAGTAGGGAACAAGCTATACTCAATCAATGGTAACAGAAAATTTTGTACCACACAGATCTACTGCAACCAGTCTTTCTGATCTTCCTCGTTACTTGATACAAAAGCCTCCGTCATAGATGGACAAAGCAAATATCATAAGATCATATTTTGCTTATTACACATACTTATAATGGCTTGTGATAACTGGCTGTTAAATCCAGGACCAGCCAAATTCATATAAATATTCCCAACTTGAACATATAGCAACATTCTTTCAACAGTAAGCTTTCTTTTTGGTGTATTGTGTCATTACCTAAAAGCCTGAAAGGATGTCAGTTGCATGCCAAATAACACCCTATGTGAAGATCAGTTAAATGGTTATCATGGTTTCGAGTTATGGTGAGTTTTGGGCCATGTCAAATGATGCCAGCATGATGTCAGCATGGACATCCTTGTCATGCCAACGATATGACAAAATGAACATACATGCATATTGGTAGCTTGTCAGTTAGCATGGAACCCATGCTATTATACTAGCGTCTTACCTGCTAACGGCCACATGTAAAAATTAAATTGCTGATACTGACTGTCAGAATGTCAAATTTTGGATGTTACAATTGATCGATGCCATACAATAAATAAAGAAAGATTATTATATAAGGATACAATCTGTGCAATGCAAGTGGTAACAACTGCTAGAAGAGACAATACAGATCCGAGCAAATTAAGCTGCAGATCTGTCACAGTTGCAATTCCAACACCCAATAAAAGGATGGTAAGTGAGAGCTGAATACTCCGACTGCAATGCAAGGACAAATTAACAGTCAAATAAAATCATACTAACTTTTAACAGAATTAGTTTAGCATAAAATACTAACAAGAGATAGATCTGTGGATGTTTAAACAAACAAAGATTGTCTCGCTGGACCCACTAAATGACATCAGGACCAATATATATTCCAACTTTGAAAGATTAAAATTGCTGGCCCTCGTAAATGTCATCAGGAAAAATATATATCCTTATTTTGAAAGATTAACAAATGAGACTTTTTAGACTTGTATATGAACATAGCAGCATATGAACAAATAGATTTGTGGACGCCGTTAAGCAAAACAGTGTGGCCTGATGAGTAATGATCATCAGGGACTGTAACTGTAACTCAAAGATATTCTTGCCTTTGTAGAATTGAAAGTGTCCTATGATTTTGCAGCTGGAAAATGCAAATATAAATATCAATTTAGGTGAACATTTCAAAAAAGCAACAATTGAAAGCAACATCCTGAGTCCCTGACAAATTTATAATTTTTTTAGGGTAGAACAATGCACTAAGTTACTTGAAATTTCTTCTGGGCAATCAGTGCATCTGTTTAACAGAATGAATTACTGATCTTATATAGGTCAACTGTCAGCCCTGATATAATAGCTTGTTTCCAAGGTGAATGTGCCATGCACGAAATTACATTATATCTATGCAGAGTCCAGTGCAGTCCTAATTTTTAATTTCCAGCTCCTTTAAATAACATGTAGTAATAATGGCACTTACAATGAAATAACAAGAATAAAATTCATGAAATGGCATGTGATGCCATTAAGATCACTGTACATATTCTAGTTGTCATGAATTAGATGTATGAATGATAGATAGGAAACCAGTAGTATTAGTGCTTCCATTTGAAGTGCCTTTGCAATTGGATAAGTATGAGCTTTGCAACTATATTCATCTGGTTAACTGCTAAAATATTTTAAACAAAAGTATAAGAAAATTTGCAAAAAAAATTAATGTAAACATACCTGAATTTTTTTGCCAAAAATACAGTCTCCAAGAAGACAGTACAGGGAATGATTGCTAGCTTTGTCATCTGGAGGAAGTGTTCCAGCAAGATATATGAGTCAAAACTAAAATAAAGATCTACAACTAAAATAGCACAAGACTCATAAAAGAAGATCATGCCATCTAAGCCTTTTCCAACAATAACATGCTTGTTTAGTTTGCGGGAATTGTAGTTTCCATTTAGTTCTTTTAGTTTAGCCCTCTAATTTCATCAGCTGGCAGCATCTCGCAAGTTACCACATAGCACCACCTGAGGTGTTACTGGGAATAGGATTTTACTTTTGTTCAAATTCTGGTCATTTATTTGGAAAAAAAAGTCAAGTTGACTTTTTATTGAAGGCTATAAACAATTAGAACCCTAGAACGTATAACAGATAACATTGAGAAGCCACTTTTCCTGAAATGAAAATCAATCTCAACAAGGATCAACCAGAAGAAAATGTAGAGTATTATAACTCATCACCATGCTCACCAAATCTTGCTATTGATTGGTTATCTTGGACAAAGAAAAGGGGGTAGCAAGAGACAGATGCAACAGAGAAGATAAAGACAAAAACAATAGAATGAAATATCATGGCCAAGAATCCCAATGTATTTTAACTGGAATTCAGTTCTCACACTACAACTGCTCATTGGTATTAACCTTAGCTACCAACTGCCCATTGGCATGAATAGTCTAACGACAATTGGATTTATAGAATAATTGGAAAGGATCTTAACCTGATTGTAAATGATGAACCAAGAAGGCTGCAAATATGTTGCTCTTTTATATCATATGTAAGAAGCAACAATTTTGATTATTAAGAGGAAAAAAAAGCATTAAGTTGTTGAGAAACAAAAAAGTAACTTCACATTTGGATTGACATATATCCTAAAATTCAATATATTTCTATGCATATATTTTAATAATGAAACTAACATGTATAACTTTTTCTTGAATTTTTTTACATATTGATTTCAAATTATTTTATCCAAACCAGATCTAGTCTTAGACAAAATTCCAACACCAATGCAAATGCCAATCTTGATCTTGTAAATTTTGGTCCAAGGAATCAAATAAATGCAATATCTCTTTTGTAATATCAAATGCTTCCAAAATGGAATACAATCAGGATGGATCAAATCTGATTGAAAGAATCAAAATTGATCAAGAAAATAATTTAAAATTTTAAAAATAAAAATTATATAATAATATCAAAACACTATAAAAACATACAATAAAATTTAAAAATAAAAATAATTGGAGTTAAAATATTATTTTATCTTCATATTTCATAATATATCTATCTTTCCAAAATAACATGAAAATGAAATACAAAAGATAAAATATTATGTAAATCCACTAATGAAGAATAATTAAAAATATTAAAAATAGTAATTATACTTACTAGAAGGTAAATAACAATCATGTTATACAAGGACATCATTACAGTATCTAAGTATATATATTATACAAAGGATTCAACTTTTATCAACCTCTCTATGAAAACAATGAGAAGCTGCATTCTGGCCCTAACATTAATCTAGTAAACATGCAGGTGAAGTATTAATGCAAAACATATAAAAAAAAACGTAAGATTCATTCTGAATCATGCGACATCTTCATTCTCTGTGATAGCATCCCTATTTCTTTAAAATATTAAGGACTATTCTCTGTCATCCCTTCTCTTTCCCCATGTCATTCTCTCTTACATGACGATGGATGTCAGACATTGCAACAATTGCAGACAAACAAATAGCAGCAACATCTGCTGTCTCCTATAGTTATGATCATACAATATTTTGTCTTGTTTCTATCTTGACTTTCATCTTGGCCATCATTCCCTCTTTCCTTTCTTCTTTTGAGGCTGTGAAATTAACTAAAAGTGACCAAAATTGGCCAACGCATGTTAGTTTGATTCATCCTAGTCATTTCCCATTGAGTTTCAACCACACGGACAAGAAATTGACCTAAATTGAACGGCTTTGGATAATACTTTGATTAATTAAAGAAGCACTGCATCACATCAATGATGCATAAGTTTAAAGAGAGACACAAAATTTATGTTAATAGTCAAACTATTGGGAAACCAGAATATCTTCTTGACCTGTAAGTGCATTAGGTCTAACTTCAAGAAACTTTAATGAGGCAAGACAAATCAACATATGTTGTTTCTACAAAAATACAAATAACAGCAAAACACACCGAGAAGTAGTACTTCATTTCCATCTTTGGTAATGACAAAACATGCATTCAGATTTAGCATGATTTCTGAATTGCTCCTAGTGCAGGAAAATCAAACTGATTCTAAAAAACCCAGTCACTATTACAAGAATGTGCATGTGTACCTGATAAAAACCAACAGAGTTGAAACCTAGGCTTAAATTTAATAGCCCTATGGAGATTCCATTTAGTACTCCAAAACCCATGACAGCCTTTCGATCAAAAGGTTTGTGCTCAAATAGTTTCATCAACAATGCCACATGAAGAGAACAGAAGGTAACAAGAAGATGCCAGCTTGTCAAAGTAGTGGCTGAGAACAACAGATAATGCAAGTTTGTAATTACTCTTGCAAATTAGAAATATATGACAACAAATATGCAGAATATTTCATCTAAACAAACCAGTTCTTTGCTTGATAGTTTACAAGGCAGTCAATCATCAGAGGCAAGCAATCAAAGATAAACCAAGAAATTTTAAGATCTTCGCATATGTATAATACAACAATAAATTATGTGGAAACTACCATACCAGAATACTTCTCTAAAAGTGTTTCTATCGAAGTCAGTCATCGGATGGTAGCAATCATAAAAGACCCAAAAAATGTTTACAACTTATTGTATCTACAACACAACAATAAATTCTATGGACCAAGGACTGTGTATCGTGTACTGGACCCGTACCAGTCGCTGGCCTGACCTGTATGTACTGGTCAACACTGAAATACCAATACATGGTACGTACCGATGTTTCGAAGACTAAGAAGAAGGGAAGACGTTTTGAAGACGAAGAAGAAAGGAAGGAGAAGAGGAAGGCACAATGGAGGAGGAGGGAAGAAGAAAAGAAAGCGTAAGGAAGAGGATGGAAGAAGAGAAGGCCGTGGAGGAAGAGGAGGAAGAAAGGGAGGTGGTAAAGGAAGAGGAGAAAGAAAAGGAAGAAGAGGAAGCGGCGAAGGAAGAGGAAAGAAGAAGGAAAAAGAGAAGGAGAAGAGATGGGAGTGTACCATATGGCCAAAAGATGCCGACGAAAGGTGGTGGTGGCGGCAACGACGACCTCGAATAGTAGGCAGTGGTGACGGTAGTGGCTTCACGAGAAGAGGGCTCGCATTCGTGAGCCCTAATTGCTATTTTAGGTTTTTTTTTTAATACTGAGTTGTATGGGCTCATCGTTGTCATAGGTTTCGTTTATATTTTTCCTGAATTGGACTGTATCATCCCGAAACAGGAGCGATTCGATCTGTGTACCAATCCATGCTCTGACCGATATGGACCACCCTTTTCATACCATTTCGGGTAGTACGGTAATTGTTGGTATGGACAACATGATATCAGATTATAAGAAAGTAATTCTAGGAAAAATGGACCTTTAAGAATTTCTCTAGCAAGCATGAAACTTTTTCTTGATTTGCATGCTAAAAAATATTCATGTCATTTATTCTTTGGACAATAGTGGAGATCCATGCAGACTAGAATGGACTTGAATTCCTCAATATTCTTACACAAAAGCTCTTGCATATTCCCTTTCATACTTGACTTTTCATAAGCAAATAAAGTATAGAAATTGTTGAATCTCGAATTTTGATGATGAAACCAATTAAGAATGTTTATGATTTAATCTATGTTTTGAGTAACGCATGAAGCTTCGACCAAAGAGAGATAATTATAACAGGAAAAATCATGTTGGACGGGAAAAAAACATGTCAGAAGATTGGACGTCGCGCCGAAGGATCGGTCGACGTATCGACAGAAGACTTCGGGCCATGGGTTCGGGCATCGGGCCAACAAGAGCGGATATTGCACAAAGGAAATCGGAATTGCAGAGATCAAATAGCCGATTATGCAATAAGCCGCAAGAGAAGATGATGCGCCAAAGAATTGGACGAAGCGTCGATGAACCAATGACACGCCAGACAACATTTGATTAGCTTAGTAATAATTGTCTAGATCGAAGTGGGTTTTAAGTGTGCATGATTAACTACGATAGCAAAGCATAAAGCAAAAGGAAGTCCCAGAGTCAAGAACGAGATTTCGTTGAGAGTTCAAGAGTTCGTTGGAAATTCGGACGTTCGTTGGAAGTTCTGTCGGAATTAATCGACAAGTCCAGGAGCTTGCCAAAGAAGCTAGTCAAAACTCGCCAAGAAGATCATCGTGAAATCCAGGAGCTTGTCGGGAGTCCGCTGGAACATTGCCGAGAGATCGTCGGAAGTTCGCTGGAAGATCACCGGAAGCTCGCTAGAAGAAACCTAGACTTACAGATTTATTTAGCTTAGTGCATGCCTTAAAATTCATAGTTAGCACATAATTAGGTTGGAATTGGGCCAACTCAATTAGGGGTCAATTAAGGCCTAAATTTGGGCTGTGTTGGGCCAAGTGAAATGTCCAAATAGTGACCCAATAGGTGGCGTCGTCGTGGCACAGTCTCCGAGATTGTGTCAGGCAGTGGTATCGCCCAGACATAGTCTCCAAGAGACTGTCAGGTGGTGGTACCGCCCAGTGGCAGAGTGTCAAGCGGTGGTATCGCTAGACTAGGCGGTGGTACCGCCAATACCCGAAGGACCCGGGATGAGACATTTCTAGGCTCCAAGTTTGAATCCACCTTAGGCCTATAAATACCCCTCTCATCCCTGGTTAACATATACAAGCACAAAGACTTAAAAGTGAGAAAACACTATAAAAATTACTTGAGAGATCTCCCCTCTAGCTTAAACTTAGAATTCTGTTTAGAGATGAGTGTGTGCTTGTAAAAGGTTGTCTCCTAAACCTGTGAAAAGGAGAAGAGGGGTGTAGAAGGGTAGTTGATCTTCGCCCATTGAAAGAAGATCGTTAGTGGATACCAGTGGCCTCGACAGAAGAGGAATCGGTGGAATGGATGTAGGTCACGACGACCGAACCACTATAAAAATCTAGTTTGCATTTCTTTTAAGCAATTTACTTTAACTGCAAACTACCTTACTTGTTATACTCTTCCGTACGCTTTCAATTTAAGCATCTTTACGAAACGGGTTTAATCGAAACGAATATTTTTCGAAATCGACATTTTTATCGCTGTATTAATTCAACTCCCCCCCCCCCCTCTTAGTGCCGCTCTTGATCCTAACAATTAGTATCAGAGCCTCGTTATTTATCATTTGGTTTAACAACCAAGAGAAATGGCTCTTTTTGGATTTTAAGAGGGTTTTTCTATCGTTTGTCCTCCCATGTTCAATAGGACGAACTACATTTATTGGAAAACTCGAATGAGAGTTTTCTTGCTTTCTATAGATTTTAACTTATGGAATATCGTTGAAAACAAATTTTATTATTTATTTATTATTTATTTATTTATTATTTATTTATTATTTATTTATTATTTATTTATTATTTATTTATTTATTTATTATTTATTTATTTATTTATTATTTATTTATTTATTTATTTATTATTTATTTATTATTTATTTATTATTTATTTATTATTTATTTATTATTTATTTATTATTTATTTATTTATTTATTTATTATTTATTTATTTATTTATTATTTATTTATTTATTATTTATTTATTATTTATTTATTATTTATTTATTTATTATTTATTTATTTATTTATTATTTATTTATTATTTATTTATTTATTTATTTATTTATTATTTATTTATTTATTATTTATTTATTATTTATTTATTTATTATTTATTTATTTATTATTTATTTATTATTTATTTATTATTTATTTATTATTTATTTATTATTTATTTATTTATTATTTATTTATTATTTATTTATTTATTATTTATTTATTTATTTATTATTTATTTATTTATTTATTATTTATTTATTATTTATTTATTATTTATTTATTATTTATTTATTATTTATTTATTATTTATTTATTATTTATTTATTTATTTATTTATTTATTTATTTATTTATTATTTATTTATTTATTATTTATTTATTATTTATTTATTATTTATTTATTATTTATTTATTATTTATTTATTTATTATTTATTTATTATTTATTTATTATTTATTTATTATTTATTTATTATTTATTTATTATTTATTTATTTATTATTTATTTATTATTTATTTATTATTTATTTATTTATTATTTATTTATTATTTATTTATTTATTTATTATTTATTTATTTATTTATTATTTATTTATTTATTATTTATTTATTATTTATTTATTTATTTATTTATTTATTATTTATTTATTTATTATTTATTTATTATTTATTTATTATTTATTTATTTATTATTTATTTATTTATTTATTTATTTATTATTTATTTATTTATTTATTATTTATTTATTTATTTATTATTTATTTATTATTTATTTATTATTTATTTATTATTTATTTATTTATTATTTATTTATTTATTTATTTATTATTTATTTATTATTTATTTATTTATTTATTATTTATTTATTTATTATTTATTTATTTATTATTTATTTATTTATTTATTATTTATTTATTTATTATTTATTTATTATTTATTTATTATTTATTTATTATTTATTTATTATTTATTTATTATTTATTTATTATTTATTTATTTATTATTTATTTATTATTTATTTATTATTTATTTATTATTTATTTATTATTTATTTATTATTTATTTATTATTTATTTATTATTTATTTATTATTTATTTATTATTTATTTATTTATTATTTATTTATTATTTATTTATTATTTATTTATTATTTATTTATTTATTATTTATTTATTATTTATTTATTATTTATTTATTATTTATTTATTATTTATTTATTTATTTATTATTTATTTATTATTTAATGTCTTCTACTCCAATGAATGAATGGAATGATTTGGAGAAGAAACTTTTTCTTTGAATGCTAAAGCTATGAACGCTTTATTTTGTGCTTTGAGCAAAAATGAGTTTAATCGTGTTTCTATTTATGAAATAGCTTTTGATATTTGGCAAACACTTAAAATCATACACGAAGGCACTAGTAGAGTAAAGGATTTTAAGATAAATCTTTTGATGCATGATTTTGAACTATTTCGAATAAAGCCATATGAATCCATTGTTGACATGTACACCTGTTTTACGGATGTCGTCAATGGCTTAAAAGCTCTTGGCAAATGTTTTTCGAATCTTGAACTTGTTAATAAAGTTTTACGATCTCTTTTAAACTTTGGGATCCTAAAATAACGGTCATTCAAGAGGTCAAGGATTTGAATACTTTTTCCCTCGAAGAACTTATCGGGTCTTTAATAACCTATGAAATGAGTTATATAGCACAAAATGAACATGAGAACAACCTTCTAAAGAACATGAAGGATTTGGCACTTAGAACAAATGAAGACCACTCGAGCGAAAGCTCAAGTGATGATGAACTTGAACTTCTCACTATAAAGCTTAAAAAGTTTTTAAAACAAGAATCAAAGAACAAAAATAAACTTAAAAAGAACGCAACTACTTGCTATGAACGCAAAAAGAAAGAAGCACTTTGAGAAGAATCAAGTACATCTGAAGACGAGGAACAAACCAACAAAGGCAAGGTGGCAAACTGCACTTTGACGGCTTTTGTCAACAAGGTAAGCGACTCAATCGAATATCTTTTTTCTTACCATGAAATTATTTAGTGCTTTTCATGATTAGTTATATATATATATATATATTTATTTATTTATTTATTTATTTATTTATTTATTTATTTATGACAATTACATATTTTATGATAAAGGAACAAAATGTTAAAATTAAATGCTTTATGTTTAATGAAATCATGTTTGATAATTTAATGATTTAATTATGCATGATGAATTTATATTGCTTTTCTATTTAAATATGATGGATGGTTTTCATACGAAAAACTTGAGCATACTTATATGAAATCAATCACATAAAATGAAACACATAAAAAGGAAAATATATTATCATTGGAATTAAAATGATAAATCAAATCTCTTATTTAAAGAAGTCATATGTTTAATGTGTTATACTTTTTTGGTCTTGATGGTTTTTATGACAAAATTTACTTTACGATCCTAAACGTTGATGCATGTTTTTATTTGGCATAAAAAGACAAAGGCATGCTTGTATGAAACAAACAACTTAAAATAAAACACATAAAAAGGGAATACATTTTTCATCTCTATCTTATTGATTTTTTGATAAAAGATTATTGAATCCATGTATATCATAATTTCTTGAGACTTATAACATGAAATCTTTTATAAATCAAGATCGTTTATTTGATCTCTTATATTTCCCTTTGCCATTTACTAAAGAGGAAAATAATCCAATTCATGATCTTGATTTCTCGATATTTGATACTTGAGATTTTTTTTTATGAATCAAGATCTTATATTTGATCTCCTGTACTTCTTCTTATCATTTACTAAAAAGGAGAATTTTGTAGATGAATCATGAATTTTTCAGAATTATAACTTTTTTTTTTAATTGAGACATTATGCATGAATCAAGTTCTCATGTGAATCTATTTACGTTGCCTTCATTGAATTTTTCAAAAAGTGATTTTAATTATGATTTTGGATCTATTTTCATATGACTAATGAGATGATATATCCAACTATATCATTTATCGTATTTACAACTTGTGATATATTCAACATGAAACATCTTTCTTGATGCACATATGATTCACTCTTTTAAGAGAATATTTATCAAATCGTGATAAGATGAGATTCTCTTTATATGAATCAAGATTTTTCATGATCTCCTAAGAATTCTTTTTGTTATTTATTTAAGAGGAGATTTGTTAAAATGAATCATGATTTCTCTTGATTTCTCGAAATTATAACTTGAGAATTCTTTTTATAAATCAAGATTGTTTACTATGATTCTTTCTTTTCGTTATTTGAGTTATCCAAAAAGAATCATAATATGTCTCTTGATATTCACAATTTGTCATCATGATTTGTATATCTCATCACTAATTTTTTCTTGTTATCCTTCATGTGATGATATAAAATCATGCAATACTTATGATATTATGTTGATGCATACAAATGAGAAGTTATGATCATACATGGTAGGATGTAATGTAATTTGACATTTTGATACCATCATGATTTGAATTATTTATGATTTGGAATGATGCATGCAATACTTATGATTTTATTATGATGATGTATATAATGTATTGCATATGATGTGAATCATGATTAAAATTGCTTTGACTTGAATTCAATTTAAATTCAAGATTTATCTTAATTATGGCATATTAAAATAAGAATGATACTTTAACTTTGTCATGATTTGAAAATTGATGAAAAGTGAAAAGAATTACAACATTGTATTC
This sequence comes from Musa balbisiana, assembly GCA_004837865.1. Lineage (NCBI taxonomy): Eukaryota > Viridiplantae > Streptophyta > Magnoliopsida > Zingiberales > Musaceae > Musa > Musa balbisiana. Next base: position 40,495,435 of record CM017197.1, read on the forward strand.
TTCCCTTCTTTTTTACAACGACAAAGGAGGAGAAAAATTGCTAGTTCAAAATGCAAAATTTGAAAACTTGCACATTGCAAAAGAAGCAAAAATTTACTAGCTTGCTTGTTCTAATATATGTAAAATTTTGCTAGCTTGCGCTTTGCCAAGGAAGCAAAAAAATTACACTTCATAAAAGAGAAGAAAGAACTTGTTATCATGAACATCACTAAGTTTGCTAGCTTGCATATTTCAAGAAGATGCAAAAATATACTATCTTGCACATCGCAAAGAAAGGCAAACTTGTTAACTAACATTACTAAAAATTGTTAGCTTGCCTATCTTAAGAAGCAAAATGCAAACTTGCAAAATTTGCAATCTTACACATCTTTTATGATGATTTAGTGATTATGCATGTTCTAAAGTGATGAGAAAGTTGCTAAATTGCTAAGTTTATATCTCTAGAACATTGATAAATGCATTTCTCCTTTTTGTTGATGATAAAGGGGGAGAAGTATGATGATGTTATGCATGATTTTATGATGACATGTAGCTTGGATTTTTGAATTCAAGTGTTCTATCAATATGGCACATTGATAGGGGGAGTTAAGGTTAACTCTGTCATCGATTGGTTGTCATCATCAAAAAGAGGGAGATTGTTGAATCTCGGATTTTGATGATGAAACCAATTAAGAGTGTTTATAATTTAATCTGTGTTTTGAGTAAAGTAGGAAGCTTCGATCAAGGAGAGACAATTAAAGCAGGAAGAATCATGTTGGGCCGGAGAAAAACATATCAGAAGTTTGGACGTCGCACCGAAGGATTGATCGACGTATCGACAGAAAGCTTCGGGCCCTGGGTTCGGGCATCGGGCCAAGAAGAGCGGATATTGCATTAAGAAAATTGGAGTTGCAGAGGTCAACTGACCAATTGAGCAATATGCCGCAAGAGAGGACGATACGCTAAAGAATCGGACGAAGCGTTGATGAACCAATGACATACCGGGCAACATTTGATTAGCTTAGTAATAATTATCTAGATCGAAGTGGGTTTTAAGCATGGTATGCAGTACCGAATGGTACCGCCCGGTACCGCTACAGTGCTACACTGCTATAGTAATAAAGAAAATATATAAAATTATTCGGTACGCCATGGTGTACCACTCGGTACGCTGGTACTGTACTATACCGAGCCAACGTCGAAACGCCGGTACGGTACGGTATTGCAAACCTTGGTTTTAAGTGTGCAGGATTAACTACGATAGCAAGCAAAAGGAAGTCCCGGAATCAAGAACAAGATTTCATTGAGAGTTGAAGAGTTCGTCGGAAGTCCGAACGTTCATCGGAAGTTCTGCCAGAATTGACCAAGAAGTCCAGGAGCTTGCCAAAGAAGCTCATCGGAACTCGCTAAGAAGATCGTCGTGAAGTCCAGGAGCTTGTCGGGAGTCCACTGGAACATTGCCGAGAGATCGTCGGAAGTTTGCCGAAAGATCACTGGAAGCTCGCCGAAAGCTCACTGGAAGAAACCTAGACTTATGGACTTATTTAGCTTAGTGTATACCTTAAAATTCGTAGTTAACACATAATTGGGTTGGAATTGGGCCAACTCAATTAGGGGCCAATTAAGGCCCAAGTTTGGGTTGTGTTAGGCCAAGTGAAAGGGCCAAACAGTGACCCAACAGGTGGCACCATCGTGGCACAGTCTCCCTTTGAGAGACTATCAAGTGGTGGTACCGCCAGTACCCGAAGGACTCAAGATGAGACATTTCTAGGCTCCAAGTTTGAATCCACCTGAGGCTTATAAATACTCCTCTCATCCCTGGTTAACATACACAAGCACAGAGAACTTAAAAGTGAGAAAACACTATAGAATTACTTGAGAGATCCTCTCCTCTAGCTTAAACTTAAAATTCTGTTTAGAGATGAGTGTGTGCTTGTAAAAGGTTGTCTCCTAAACCTGTAAAAAGGAGAAGAGAGGTGTAAAAGGGTAGTTGATCTTCGCCCGTTGAAAGAAGATCGTTAGTGGATACCAGTGGCCTCGACAGAAGAGGAATCAGTGGAGTGGATGTAGGTCACGACGACCGAACCACTATAAAAATCTAGTTTGCATTTCTTTTGAGCAATTTACTTTAACTGCAAACTACTTTACTTGCTATACTCTTCCGTACGCTTTCAATTTAAGCACCTTTATGAAACGGGTTTAATCGAAACGAATATTTTTCGAAATTAACGTTTTTACCGCTGCACTAATTCACCCCCCTTCTTAATGCCGCTCTTGATCCTAATAGAAATCACTATATAATATTTGAGATCACTAGGACCTCCATCAGCAGGTCACTTCATCAGTTGCACTGCTACTTTAAAACACCAAGGTAAAGCTCTCAACTCAGGCCATGAAATAAATTGCAGTTCTTCAAACCACTATGTTTTAGTAAATCGAAGCTCTAAAAGTACTACACAAAAATAGCTCAGTTCTATACTCCATCTATGCTTCTACTCACCTCATTTTTTAGCCTTAATTATCAAAACCTGTCATTTAAATATCCTTCCTACCAGACTATTGTTTGTTTCATCTTCACATCAATGTCAATGTCACAAAAAAAGGTTCATTTGAGCTTCTGCTCTTTGTTTTGACATAATATTAGCAAACACACTATGCAGAAGAATGCAAATGTACATAACTTATTGCGCTTCATTCAAGAATTTACATGTTTATACTTCTAGATCATCGTTCAGTGTCAACTAAAGTTTTCTTTTAACTAGTAGTAACTTAAGAATATATTTCAAGCAATGACATGAATGTATGCCATTAAAGGAGCAAACGGTCCTTCATCTTGCTCTAATTAGACTAGGGTGTATCACAAGCCATCTGCCATGGTGATTTACCCTTCGGCCCCAGTTTTGTTGTCTTTCGATTAAGTCTTCAAACTTATTTCTTTGCAAATGCCAACATTTTTCAGCCAGGAAATCATTAAATATTTCGAGCACAATGTATCCCCATCCCCCTTCTTTTCACCAAAAAGAAAAAAAAATTGGTGAAAATATGATGTCATGCTCTCCAAGAACTCTTAAAAAAGGTGTGGAGAGGAAAAAATAAAAACTCAAATGAATCATTAAAGACTTTTGATCTCTCCAGCTGAAAATTTTATTAATGCTTCCCTCTTAAAATGTACATATATATCACATTATGTATATGTATATATATACATATATAATAAGCTTGCCTACAAAAAGATAAAACATGTGCTATTTGCTCACACTTCAAAAAATATTTTTGTTCATATAACTAGCTTATGGCCATGAGGATCAGACCCATTATTTAACCATGTAAAAGACCTTTAGATGTCTTTTGCTGGAAGAGTGTTATTAAAAAGGTTGCAAGAAAGCATCTTTAGACCATAGTTGAGATCAAATAGAAATATAGATATGTATAGTGAAGAATGAAGAAAACAAAATCAACTATCAGCGGATCTTTCAATTGTCCGAATGACACATGCAACAGGAAAATATATATAACAAAACCATTGAACACCACACCACTTTGAGAATTACCTACACAACTTATGGCAATCAAGACATGAACGTTGTGAACGTAACAGCAAAACTAGCAGAAGCAAATAAAGAAAGAAAGAGAGAAATCGTCAGATCTGATACCAAATATGAAGCCAAGGGAGCTCATCAACGCCTTGTTACAAATCACAATAGACACCGACGATACCACCGACAGGCTCAGCGCTCCGACGGTTCCCAACTGGAACCCCCCGCCCTCCCCCATCTCCAGTCCAATCAAAACCCCTTCTCACTTCCTCGATCTACAAAACAAACCGTATGGCACTCACCCTATCACCGGAGAAGGGCGAGGGATGAAGCGAATTAGACGACAAATCTCAGGACAGGGACTTCAGATCTGAAGCGAGACGCAGAGAGAAGTGAAGATCCACACCTTTTTTTTCCCTCGATTTCTCGAGGTTGCGAGGAGCAGAGAAGCGGCGGGAGAGAGAGATTCCTCTTGCGCTCTAAAACTAGTCGCCAAGTATCTCTGGCCGTCACTGCTGGCCTTTAGAACTGCGGACTGTTGCGGGTTTTACCAGATTAGTAAAGCCGATTAATGGATTCCTGTTATGAGGAGGTCGACGAGGCAATGCATGAATCTTGGCGGTGGATCTGACGCAACGATACGCGTACACGGAATTTTTCAGAAAGACCCCTATTGGCAAATTTCAGAAAAAGTTCTAATTTGAGAAAATTATGCAGAACACCCCATTTCCAAAAAATTCTATGGAGCCAATCTAACTTTTCAAAATAGCAAAAGTCATCACCAATAATTTTTATATTATTTAAAATAATAAATAATTATATTTTCAATTTAAGAATTCATTTTTTTTCTTTTGCATCTAAACATTATGAAAGTTTATCTATTTTCTTTAATTTCTTTTAATTTTATCATAATATGATCATGAAATATTTCTTGATATTTGAGCTTCTAAATAGATAGGAAACAATGTAACTTAGTCAAAATAAGCCACAGGAAACTCTGGTGGAGGCCTAAAGCGATACTGACGTGTAAATCGTTCAACTGACTTGGGTATAGGGTCGAAAGATTAATCGAACCATCTAGTAACTAGTTCCCTCCGAAGTTTCTCTCAAGATAGTTGGAGCCAACGTGCGAGTTCTATCGGGTAAAGCCAATGATTAGAGGCATCGGGGGCTCAACCTATTCTCAAACTTTAAATAGGTAGAATGGCACGGCTGCTTCGTTGAGTCATGTCGCAGAATCGAGAGCTCCAAGTGGGCCATTTTTGGTAAGCAGAACTAGCTATGCGGAATGAACTGGAAGCTGGGTTATAGTGCCCAACTGCGTACTAACCCAGACACTACAAAGGGTGTTGGTCGATTAAGACAGTAGGACGGTGGTCATGGAAGTCGAATTCCACTAAGGAGTGTATAACAACTCACATGTCGAATCAATTAGCCCTGAAAATGGATGGCGTTAAAACGCGCAACCCACACCCGGCCATCAGGGCGAGCACCAAGCCTCGATGAGTAGGAGGGCGCGGCAGTCACTACAAAACCCAGGGTGCGAACCCGGGCGGAGCGGCATCGATGCAGATCTTGGTGGTAGTAACAAATATTCAAATGAAAACTTTGAAGGTCGAAGGTTCCATGTGAACGACACTTGAACATGGGTTAGCCAATCCTAAGGGACGGGGAAGCTCGTCCGAGAGCGTGTCTCCGCGCGAGCTCTAAAAGAGAATCGGGTTAAAATTCCTGAGCCAGGACGCGACGGCAAACAACAATGTTAGGAAGTCTAGAGACGCCAGGGGGGGCCTTAGGAAGAGTTATCTTTTATGCTTAACAGCCCACCTACCCTGGAAATGGCTTAGTCGGAGGTAGGGTCCAATAGTCAAAAGAGCGCCGCACGTCGCTCGACGTCCAGTGCAACCCTGACGACCCTTGAAAATCCAAAGGACCAAGTGCCGCCCGCACCCGGTTGTACTTATAATTGCATCAGGTCTCCAACATGAACAGCCTCTGGCCCATGGAATAATGTAGGCAAGGGAAGTCAGTAAATCGGATCTATAACTTCGGGAAAAGGATTGGCTCTAAGGGCTGGGCATGGGGGTCCCGGCTCTGAACTTGTCAGTTGTTGGTGGACTGCACGAGTTGCTCTCGTGGCGAGAGCAGGTCACCGAGTGCTAGTCGGGGGACTGACCGAGAACGGCCCCCTTAGGGGCCTTCCCGGGGCATCGAACAATCGACTCAGAACTGGTACAGACAAGGGGTTGTTGGGCTGGCAGCCCACATATTCAGCCCATAGTGGGCTTGGGCAGCCCACAGCCCACACCTCCTCTTAACCTAACCCTAATTAAGATTAGGGGGGTGTGGTGGCTGTGTTTTAGAGGCAGAAAAAGGCTTAAATAAGGCAGCAACTTGGGAGATCTGTACAGCCACGGGATTCCAAAGAGAAGAAGGAGAACAAGGCAGAGAAGAAGACAAGGACAACGCAAAGAGACTATTCTCAATCATCTAACAGTGTTCTCATCTCAGGTTAGATCGAATCTACAGTAGACTCTTGCTGTGATTACTTGGGGAGGTTTTAGATATTGTGAGCAGTGACGTGATCCTTGTATCCCAGTTATTCTCTTGTGGTTGTTGCTAGGGTTTTGGGCAAGAGATTGAGATTTGTATATTCATTATTCTTATAGTGGATTATCTCTAGTTTGCCCCGTGGTTTTTACCCTTCACATTGAAGGGGTTTTCCACGTATATCTTGGTGTTCTGTTTGATTGTGTTTCCATTTAATTCCACTGCGTATTCCAGTCTTCTAGTATTTGTTCCTATACAAAGGTTATTTCTGCGATATATTCCCATCAACTAGTATCAGAGCAGGGTTGTAGTGATTTAATTTGTATTTGAACATGGAGGCTAGTAATGTTTCTCGCATGATTAGTTTAAATGGAAATAATTGGATGATATGGAAACCAAGAATGGAAGATCTCTTGTATTGCAAAGATTTGTATGGACCTTTGTAGGGGGATAGTGCAAAACCCACAACTATGACAGATGATGGGTGGAAGAGGTTAGATCGAAAAACAGTTGGGTTTATTCGACACTGGCTTGATGATAGTGTCTTTCACCATGTTTCTACTGAAATTTCTGCATATTCTCTTTGGAAAAAGTTGAAAAGTCTCTATGAAAGAAAAACAGCTGGCAACAAAGCTTTTTTTATCAGAAAAGTTGTGAACCTAAAATATAGAGAGGGTGCTTCTATTGCTGAGCATTTGAATGAAATGCAGAGTATTACTAACCAGTTATCCTCTATGAAAATGTCTCTTGATGATGAGTTGCAGGCATTGTTACTTCTCAGTTCATTACCAGAAAGTTGGGAGACACTGGTGGTTTCCCTCAGTAATTCTGCGCCAGATGGTGTTGTCACCATGAATCAAGTAACAAGCAGTTTGTTGAATGAGGAGTTGAGAAGGAAGATTTCAGCAACATCTCAGAATGATTCACAGGCACTTATCTCAGAGAACAGAGGAAGGTCAAAGTCTAGAAGCAGTTCACGCATGGGTAGGAGCAAGTCAAGATCAAGGAAAGATATTGTTTGCTATAACTGTGGTGAGAAAGGACATTACAAGAACCAATGTAAGCAACCTAATAAGAGCAAGAAAAAAGGAAAAGAAGTGGAGTCTACAGAGTCAAAAGATAATACTACAGCTATAGTGCAGGGTGGTGATTATTTGATTTTGTCTCCTTTTGATGATATTTTTTCTTGTGTGTGTCAGGATCTTGAGTGGGTGATTGACACAGGTGCTTCTTATCATGCTACACCACGGAGAGAGTTTTTTGCTACATACAGGTCTGAAAATTTTGGTGTTGTCAAGATGGGTAACTATGGCACAGCAGACATCATTGGCATGGGTGATATCCATTTAAAGACCAACCTTGGCTGCAAGTTGGTGCTTAAGGATGTGAGGCATGTGGTTGACTTAAGGCTGAATTTAATTTCAGTTGGAAGGTTAGATGATGAAGACTATGATAGCAGATTTCACAGAGGGCAATGGAAACTCAATAAGGGTTCTCTTGTTATGGCTAGTGGAAAGAAATGTCATACCTTATACAGGTTGCAGGCTAAAGCTTATGGTGAGCAGTTAAATGCTACAGAAAAAGACTTCAGCATGGAGTTGTGGCATAGGAGACTAGGACACATGAGCGAGAAGGGGCTGCAAGCTCTTTCCAAGAGAGAGGTATTACCAGATCTCAGAGGTATACATCTAAACCCTTGTATTGATTGTTTGGCTGGTAAACAACATAGAGTTTCATTTGCTAGTCCTATTTTATCTAGAAAAATGCATGTCTTAGACCGTATTTATACAGATGTATGTGGTCCTTTGAGGACAAAAACTCCTGGTGGATCTATTGATGTCCTTGGTATCAGTGGTGCACTTTATTTTATCACTTTTATAGATGATTTTTCCAGGAAAGTTTGGGCCTATGCTTTGAAGACCAAAGATCAGGTGATTAATGTCTTCAAAGAGTTTCATGCTAGGGTTGAAAGGGAGACAGAAAGACAATTGAAATGCATAAGATCAGATAATGGTGGTGAGTATACAGGATTGTTTAATGATTATTGCAGGTCACATGGGATCCAACATGAGATGATAGTTCCTGGTACACCTCAGCATAATGCTATTGCAGAGAGGATGAACCGTACCATCATAGAAAAGATCAGATGTATGCTTTCACAGGCCAAGCTACCCAAAAGGTTTTGGGATGAGGCTTTGAGGACTGCAGTTGATGTGATCAACTTATCACCATGTACAGCCCTAGATGGTGATGTTGCAGAGCATGTATGGTCAGGGAAAGATGTTTCCTACAGGCATTTGAGAGTATTTGGTTGTCGTGCATTTGCACATGTTCCAGACAATGAGAGGTCCAAGCTGGATGGTAAGACTAAAGAATGTATTTTTCTTGGCTACTCACATGATCATTTTGGTTACAGGCTTTGGGATCCAGAAAAGCAGAAGGTGTTCAGAAGCAGAGATGTAGTTTTCTTTGAGGATCAAACCTTTGAAGATTTGAAGAAGAAGACACCGGCCAAGACTTCTGCAGAAGGATTAGCAGATTGTGACCCAGTTATTCCTCCAGTATATCAGGGTGATGGGGGAGATGTGCAGGAAGATAATGTAGAGCCTAATGTTGATCTACCTGCAGGACATGTTGAGCAAGAAGAAGTTGGAGAGCAAGTTCCAACAGAACCTCAGTTGAGAAGATCTTCTAGACAACGTCAACCTTCCAGAAGATACTCTACAGATGAGTATGTGATGCTTACTGATGCAGGTGAACCAGAGTGTTACCAGGAAGCAGTTGAAGGTGAGCAGAAAGAGAAGTGGTTAGTTGCTATGCAGGAAGAGATAGATGCTCTTCAGAAGAACCACACTTATGATTTGGTACTGCTACCAAATGGAATGAAGTCCTTGAAGAACAAGTGGGTTTTCGGGTTGAAGACTCAAGAATATTGTTCTCAACCAAAGTACAAAGCTAGATTGGTTGTGAAAGGCTTTGGTCAAAAGAAAGGTATTGACTTTGAAGAGATATTTTCTCCTGTTGTTAAAATGTCTTCTATTCGTGTTGCTCTTGGTATTGCTGCTAGCCAGGACTTGGAGGTTGAGCAGTTAGATGTGAAGACAGCTTTCCTTCATGGGGATTTGGAGGAGGAAATTTATATGGAGCAACCAGAAGGCTTCAAAGTCAAAGGTAAAGAGAACTTTGTCTGTAAGTTAAAGAAGAGCTTGTATGGGCTAAAGCAAGCTCCAAGACAGTGGTACAGAAAGTTTGATTCATTTATGATAGAAAATGGATACAAAAGAACGGCTTCAGATCATTGTGTGTATATCAAATGGTTTGGTGAGGATTTTATTATTCTCTTACTTTATGTTGATGACATGCTTATTCTTGGAAAAGATATGTCTAACATTGACAGGTTGAAGAAGGAACTGAGTGAGTCTTTTGCAATGAAGGACATGGGGCCAGCAAAGCAAATACTGGGTATGCAGATTTCTCGTGATAGGAAAAATAAGAAGATTTGGTTGTCACATGAGAAGTACATTGAAAAGGTATTGGAAAGATTCAGTATGAGCAATGCAAAACCAGTTGGTTCTTCTCTTGCAGGTCACTTCAAGTTGTGCTCAGAACAGAGTCCGTCAAGTGATGAGGAGAAGGAGAAAATGCAAAAGATTCCTTATGCTTCAGCAGTCGAAAGTTTAATGTACGCGATGGTATGTACGAGGCCGGACATCGCATATGCAGTGGGTGTTACTAGCAGATTTCTTGCAAATCCAGGTAAAGAGCACTGGGCAGCAGTGAAGTGGATTTTTAGATATCTCAAAGGGAGCTCTAAGGTTTGTTTAAGCTTTGGAGGTGGACCACCTGTGTTGACAGGTTACACAGATGCAGATATGGCAAGAGATATAGATACGAGGAAGTCTACTTCAGGTTATGTACTTACTTTTGCAGGGGGAGCTGTGTCATGGCAATCCAGGTTGCAAAGGTGTATTGCTCTCTCTACCACAGAAGCAGAATATATTGCTGCTACAGAGGTATGCAAATAAATGTTATGGATGAAAGAATTTTTACAAGAATTGGGGTTGAAACAGGAAAATTATGTGGTGCATTGTGACAGCCAGAGTGCCATCCATTTATGTAAGAACCCAATGTTTCATTCCAAGTCAAAGCATATAGATGTCAGATACCACTGGATTCGAAATGTATTTGAAGAGAAGCAGTTGCAGCTTCAAAAAGTTCATACAGATGACAACGGAGCAGACATGTTGACGAAGATCTTACCAAAAGAAAGACAGGAGATATGCCGACAGCTGGTCGGCATGGCTTCACATTGAGGAGTCATGGGACAGCCTCCCTTATGGGCTGAAGGGGGAGGTTGTTGGGCTGGCAGCCCACATATTCAGCCCATAGTGGGCTTGGGCAGCCCACAGCCCACACCTCCTCTTAACCTAACCCTAATTAAGATTAGGGGGGTGTGGTGGCTGCGTTTTAGAGGCAGAAAAAGGCTTAAATAAGGCAGCAACTTGGGAGATCTGTACAGCCATGGGATTCCAAAGAGAAGAAGGAGAACAAGGCAGAGAAGAAGACAAGGACAACGCAGAGAGACTGTTCTCAATCATCTAGCAGTGTTCTCATCTCAGGTTAGATCGAATCTACAGTAGACTCTTACTGTGATTACTTGGGGAGGTTTTAGATATTGTGAGCAGTGACGTGATCCTTGTATCTCAGTTATTCTCTTGTGGTTGTTGCTAGGGTTTTGGGCAAGAGATTGAGATTTGTATATTCATTATTCTCATAGTGGATTATCTCTAGTTTGCCCCATGGTTTTTACCCTTCACATTGAAGGGGTTTCCACGTATATCTTGGTGTTCTGTTTGATTGTGTTTCCATTTAATTCCGCTGCGTATTCCAGTCTTCTAGTATTTGTTCTTATACAAAGGTTATTTCTGTGATATATTCCCATCAGGGGAATCCAAATGTTTAATTAAAACAAAGCATTGCAATGGTCCCCGCGGATGCTCACGCAATGTGATTTCTGCCCAGTGCTATGAATGTCAAAGTGAAGAAATTCAATCAAGCGCAGATAAACGACAGAAATTCGTCATCTAATTAGTGATGCATATGAATGGATTAACGAGATTCCCACTATCCTTGTCTACTATCCAGCGAAACCATAGCCAAGGGAATAGGCTTGGCAGAATTAGTGGGGAAAGAAGACCCTATTGAGCTTGACTCTAGTTCAAATTTGTGAAATGACTTGAGAGGTATAGGATAAGTGGGAGCCGGTTCGCCGACGGAAGTGTCTATGATGAGTTTCGCTGACCTACCCATCTCATTATGGGGATATACCTTAAAGACCACAGCTTAGCTTTTGAATAGAGTTCCAACTAAGTCGGTAGGGTCTACACTATATGAGATATGGAAAAGGGAAGAAGCTTGATCTTAATGTTGTTAAGATTTGGGGCTGTCTTGCACACATTAAAAGACACAACCCTAATAAATTGGAATCAAGGATGGAGCAGTGCAAGTTCATGGGATACCCCAAGGAAACTTGTGGGTATTATTTCTATCATCTCAAGGACCAAAAGGTCTTTGTAGCCAAGAGAGCGATGTTCTTTAAGAAGGAACACATTCTTGGCAGAGATAGTGGGAGCATGATAGAGTTAAGCAAGGTTGGAGAACATAGCTCAAGCACCACTCTACAGCCCGAGTCTATTCAAGTACCTAATACACAAGTTCCAACTTTACGTAGGTTCGACAGAACATCCTATCCTCCTGAGAGATACGTGGGACATATTATAGGAGAGGATATTAAGGATATTGATTCTCAAACTTACAAAGAGGCTATTATGAGTATAGACTCCGGAAAGTAGCAAGAAGCCATGAATTCTGTAATGGATTCTATGTACTACAACAATATTTGGAACCTAGTTGATGCACCCAAGGGTATTGTACCCATCGGTAGCAAGTGGATCTTTAAGAAAAAAGATCAGAGTAGATGGAAAGATAGAGACCTATAAAGCAAGGCTAGTGGCTAAGGGGTATCGTCAAAGGCTAGGTGTTGACTATGATGAAACCTTCTCACTCGTAGCAATGCTAAAATACATCCGAATTCTATTGGCTATTGCAACACACTATAATTATGAGATCTGGCAAATGGATATAAAAACTGCATTCCTCAGTAGGAACCTCGATGAGGAGGTGTATATGATACAACTCGAGGGATTTGTGTCCAAGGACTACCCAAATAAAGTGTGCAGGTTGCTTAGATCCATTTATGGACTAAAGCAAGCTTACTAAAGTTAGAATATAAGATTTGATGAGGCAATCAGATCTTATGATTTCGTTAAGAACTAAGATGAGTCTTGTGTGTACAAGAAGGTAAGTGAAAGCACTATTACTTTTTTGGTGTTATATGTGGATGATATTCTGATCATTGGGAATGATGTAGGAATGCTATCCATAGTAAAGACTTGGTTATCTAGACACTTCTTCATGAAGGACTTAGGGGAAGCATCCTATATCTTGGGGATTCAGATCTATAAAGATAGATCTAAGAGAATGCTTGGCTTGTCCCAATCTAAGTACATAGAAACCATTATCAAAAGGTTTGACATGAAAAATTCCAAGAGTGGTCTCACACCGATGAGACATGGGATATCACTTTCTAGAAATATGTCTCCAAAGACTCCTAAAGAAAGGGCGAACATGGATAGGATACCCTATGCCTCAGCGATAGGGTCTATTATATATATCATGCTATACACCAGGCCTGATATAGCGTATGCTCTGAGTGTCACAAGTAGGTATCCGGTGGATCTAAGCTTGGAGTACTGGAAAGTAGTAAAGTATATCCTTAAGTACTTGAGAAGAACTAAGGATCATTTACTAGTATATGGAGGTAGTAGCCTCAAGGTTAAAGGCTACACAGACTTGAGTTTTCAATCCGAAGTCGATGATAGCAAGTCGAATTCGAGGTATGTGTATACCTTGAATGAAGGAGTAGTATGCTGGAAGAGTTCCAAGCAAGATACTACTACTGACTCGACCGTAGAGGCGAAGTATATTGCTGCAGTAGAGGCAGCAAAAGAGGGAGTCTAGATGAAGAAGTTCATCACAGATTTAGGAGTCATACCAGAAAGCGAGGAGCCGATTCCCTTATATTACGATAGCTACGGGGCGATTACTCAAATAAGGAAACTCGGGTCTCATCAGAAGTGTTTTGAGGAGGTTTCAACTTATTAGAGAGATCATGACCCGAGGAGATAATGTATATAACTTTGAGAACTTTTGAATGATACCATGTCATGAATGCTTGCAATATGATTAGTATCGTCAAATACAAATTGAAATGTGGTATAAATTTTTATCATGCTTGCATTGTTGAATTGTTCTCCTTTTTGTTGATGACAAAGGGGGAGAAATGATAACAAAATGTAGTAAATTGATGACAATGTATGCAATGTATCTTATCATAAATACTTATGATACCAAAATGTGGTAAATTGATGATAATGTATGCAATGTATCTTATCATAAATGCTTATGTGCTTGTCATTTGAAACATATTGAAGTATGGCAAAAACATATCTTATCATATCAAATTGATAAATGTCTTTATAAGATATCATGAGCTTATCTTGCTATTTTACAACTTGATAAATTGATATTTTGCCATAGAATGATGAATTGCTATCTTTGTCATTTCTCATATTTGAAATATCATACTTGAAAATGGATGTCATGCTTTGACATCATTTTGACAAATATGTGGGATCATATTTAGAATTGAAAAATCATGATAAGTATCATGATGTGTATATTGATAAGTTTAAATGAACTTAACTTATCAGTTTGATACTTGAATTCAAGAATATCTTTTCTCAAGTATCGCATATAAATAGGGGAAGTTAAAGTTAACTCTGTCATCAATTGATTGTCATCATCAAAAAGGGGGAGATTGTTGAATCTCAGATTTTGATAATGAAATCGATTGTAAGTTGTTTGATCTAATCTATATGTTGAGAAAAGTGTGCAGGATTAATTACGAGAGTAGTAAGACATAAAGCAGGTGTTGGACCAGAGTCAAGATCAAGATCAAGATCTCCTTGAGAGTTTGAGAGTTCGAGAGTTCACCGAAAGTCCGGACGTTCGTAATTAATTCGACCCAATTCAGCCCTATTAAGGGCCCAATTGGCCCTTAATTAAGTTAGTGGGATTACCTCCCAATCCTAACTTGATTTACAGTCTAACTATGATAATAAAGACATGATCACAGCACTTCTTATTCTGGTGTGTCAATTGCTCTTCCAGCAAGCTTCCGACGTACTTCCGACGAACATCCGACGAACTCTTGGCAATGCTCCGATAGACTCTCGGCAAGCTCCTGGACTTTATAATGATCTTCTTGGCAAGCTCCACCGAGATCATCGTAAAGTCCGAGAGCTTGCCGAGAGTCTGTCGGAGCATTGCCAAGAGTTCGTCGGATGTTCGTCGAAAGTACGTCGAAAGCTCGCTGGAAGAGCAATTGACACACCGGAACAAGAAGTGCTGTGATCATGTCTTTATTATCGTAGTTAGAGTGTAAATCAAGTTAGGATTGGGAGGTAATCCCACTAACTTAATTAGGGGCCAATTGGGACCTTAATAGGGCTGAATTGGGTCGAATTGAGTAGCCAATTCAGCCCCTAAAAATATGGTCGGCGGTGGCACCGCTAGGGCCAGTAGTGGCACTGCTCAGAAGGCCTAGTCTCCGAGGTGGTTTGGGTAGTGGTACCACCTAGATTGAGCGATGGTACCGCTAGTAGTTATTACTACAAGTAGTGGTACTACCCTTGTCAAGCGATGGTACCGCCTAGTCTTAGCGATAGTACCACCCAGTGTCAGACTGCAGGCGGTAGTACCGCCCAGTAATGGCGGTGGTATCACCAGTACCCCGAAAATCCGGGATGAGACACTTTTTGGCTCTATTTTTGAAGTCATTGGGGCCTATAAAGACCCCACCATTTTCTGCATAAAAGGGCATGAAAGCATTGGCATAATCTTGAGTCTTTGAAGTGTTAAAGAGTTGTAAAAGTGCTAGAGTTCTCCTCATCCCTTTCTAAGTGTTGAGATCATTCAAGAGAGGTGTGAGACTTGTAAGGGTTCTCTCCTAAACCCGTGAAAAAGAGAAAGTACTGTATAGAGGTGATTGGTCTTCACCTATTGAAGGAAGGCCTTTAGTGGACGCTGGTGACCTCATCAGAGGAGGAATCCGAAAGTGGATGTAGGTCACGTTGACCGAACCACTCTAAATCCTGCTTTACTTTTTATTTGTGCAATTTACATTACTGCAAATCTCCTTAATCTTCTCTTGCACTTTTACGAAAGCTTTCAAATTCAATTCCTCTCCGAAATGGATTGAATTAAAATGATTTTCGTTGGAATCGGTTTTAATGGAAACGAAGACTTTTGAAATCAAAAAAGTTTTTCCATTGCACTAATTCACCCCCCCCCCCCTCTTAGTACCACTCTTGATCCTAACACTTCCATCGTTATAGGTAAGGACTGATTCTTAGTGTAGGTTGAATTGGTTAAGTCCTTCAAGGCTCACCTATATCGTGATTCGCTATCTTGCCTACGACATAGAGGTGTTATTAGTGACCTGAGGACATGGTATGCTTGGTCGAGTCCCTCGGGGGTATATCATCGAGTTAGGCTCATCTTATAATGATGATGTTGACTTAACCGAGCATCATAGTTGGTTGAGTCCCTCGAGACCATGGTGATTCAGAGGCCGAACAGGATGAGCATCATAAGGAGTTGTGCTCGGCAAGAGTTGCCTACCTTTTGGGCTTAGTGTGATTGGTCGAGTCCCTCGAGGTTATACTAAGACGCTGATTGGATCCTGATCCCCACTAGAACTCTACTGGAGACTTCCGTTTCATGTGCTAAGGGTATCGCGTGACTCGCAAGTAAAATAGTGGGAGCATATTAAGATAGAAGTCTATATCTTAATTGTTTATTTTTTTTATAAAATCTACATGTTATTCATTTCTGCTGCATCTTTATTTTCAAAAAATGTCGCTTTCAAATCCCTTATGTGGCATACTTGATGTCAACCGTCTCACTAGTCCAAATTATACGGATTGGCTTTGTAACTTCGTCCTTAATATAGTGATGCCTATGCCCGAAGAATGGGCAAGAGAGGATGAGATCACTCGCAACGTGAAGTACATTGATGACTCCACTCTTGCTCAATGTTATATGTTGGGCTCTATGACTCCTGAGTTATAGAGACAACATGAAAAGATGGATACCAGATCCATTATCCTACATGTCCGTAAACTATTTGAGGAATAGGGAAGGACTCAATGATATGAGATATCCAAGAGCCTATTTCGTGCTAGGATGACTGAGGAGACATCGGTTCAGAACCGTGTCCTAAAGATGACTGAGTGGATAGAGAAACTCATAGGTCTAGGAATAGTCCTAGAGGATAACCTATGCATGGATCTTGTGCTTTAGTCCTTTCCAAATTTTTTTTCACAATTCATAATGAATTTTAATATGAACAAGCTTGAGGTGACTCTCTTGGAGCTCCTTAATATGTTGAGGGAGGCAGAGAGTACTAACAAAAAGGAGAAGCCAGTTTTCTACACTGGTGAGACTAGAAAGAAAAAGAAAGCAGAAAAGTCTCTTAAGAAGGGCAAAGGCAAGGGTAGACCAAGTAAAGCAAATGTTGCTAAGAAAGACCCGGCAAAGGACAAAGACCAATGCTTCCACTGTGGAAAAGATGGGCATTGGAAGAGGAACTATAAATAGTACCTTGCAGAGAGGGCGAAATAGAAGCTTGGAGAAGCTTTAGGTACATTCATGATCAACCTCTAGTTGTTAGATTTTTGTGATAGTGCATTGGTATTGGATACTGGTATTGCTTATCACATTTGTAATTTGTTGTAGATTTTGATAAAGTCAAGGAGATTGGTGAGAGGAATATTGTATAATGGTTTGTTTATGCTAGACATTACTCCACATATCATGAACGTATGTGTGTCCAAGAGGAAATGAGATGAGGTGAACAGTGCATACCTATGGTATTGTACGCTAGGTCACATTCATAAGAGGAGGATTCAAAAGTTGCTAAAGGATGAATATCTAGATCCATTCGACTATGAGTCATATACAACTTACGAGCCTTCCCTTCATGGAAAACTAACTAACTCTCAATTTAGTGAAACTAGAGAAAGAGTCACTGAGCTATTGGAACTCATACATAGTGATGTATGTGAACCCATGTCAACTCATGCCATTGATAATTACTCCTATTTCATTACCTTTACTAATGATTTCTTAAGATATGGACATGTGTACTTAATGAAGTACAAGTCTGAGGCCTTTAAGAAATTCAGAAAGTATAAGAATGAAGTGGAGAACCATATTGGAAAGAGTATCAAAACTCTTCAATTAAATCGAGGAGGTGAGTACTTAAGTACAAAGTTTTCTTAGTTCCTCAAGGACCAAGGGATATTATCCTAATAAACACCTCCTTATATACCTCAGCTCAATGGTGTGATTGAAAGGAGGAATCATATGCTGTTAGACATGGTATGGTCCATGATGAGTTTTGCTAACCTAACCATATCATTATGAGGATATGCCCTAGAGACCACAGCTTACCTTCTGAATAGAGTTCCAACTAAGTCGGTAGTGTCTACACCATATGAGATATGGAAAGGGAAGAAGCTTGATCTTAAGGTTATTCAGATTTGGGGTTGCCTTGCCCATGTTAAAAGACACAATCCCGATAAGTTGGAATCAATGATAGAGTAGTGCAAGTTCATGGGATACCCCAAGGAAACTTATGGGTATTATTTCTATCATCTCAAGGACCAAAAGGTCTTTGTAGCCAAGAGAATGGTATTCTTTGAGAAGGAATACATTCTTAGCAGAGATAGTGGAGCATGATAGAGTTAAGCGAGGTTGGAGAACCTAGCTCAAGCACCACTCTACAGCCCAAGTCTATTATGTTGAATCTCGGATTTTGATGATGAAACCAATTGTAGTGTTGATCTAATATGCATTTGAGTGACATTTTCCACAATACTCCATAAATTTAAATCCAAAGAAAGTAAGAAAACTCTCATTCGAGTTTTCTTAGTAAGAGTTGGGATCCGAAAGTAACCGTCATACAAGAGGTAAAAGATCTTAATAATTTTTCACTTGAAGAACTTTTTGGTTCATTGATGATATATGAAATGGCACACAATGTACAAAACGAACATGAGAATAACCTTCTAAAGAACAGGAAGGATTTGGGACTTAGAACAATTGAAGACCACTCGAGCATAAACTCAAGTGATGGTAAACTTGAACTCCTCACTATGAAATTTAAAAAGTTCATAAAACAAGAATTGAAGAATAAAAATAAATTTAAAAAGAATGCAACTACTTACTATGAATATAAAAGAAGGAAGCACTTTAGGACGAATCGAGCTCATCCGAAGACAAGGAGAAAATCAACAAAGGCAATGTGGTAAACTACGCCTTAACGACTTTCGACGACGAGGTAATCAAAATCCCCTTAGTTTACTTAGAAATTACTTAATATTTTCATGAATTATTTTTAATTTAGTTTAAGAAAATTATATAAATATTTTTTGAACTACATGTTTAATGATGTAATGAAAATGCAAAAATAAAATTAGATCATGCTTACCTTTCTAGTGATGTTAAAAATAATCATGAAAATTACATGTTTTATGATAAACAAACAAAATTATTTTGATTAAAAATGCCTTATAAAATCATGATTGATGTTTTAATGATGTAATAATACAATAAAATGTTAGATATAAATCTAGTGCTTGTACACCTAACAAGATTAATCATATTATTTTTCGATTTTGATTGAAGATGCTCTATGATTAATGAAATTATGTTTGATTTGAAGTAATGATTTGATATCATACTTAATGAGTTTATATTTCGAAATTATGCATGATGATTCTTGAGATTTATGGATTATCAATTTTTACGATAATGAAAGTAGCTTTTTCGATTTTAAAAATGATACATGTTTTGATTTGACATAAATAAAAAAGGCATGCTTACATGAAATAATGTAAGTGTCATGCTTGACTATTGTATATTTAATGATGCATAATGATGTAATGAAAATATTAAATATTTTGATACCATGATTGACGATTTTATATATGAGATTTTAAAGTTATACATGATGACTTTTATGATTTATTGATTTTGATGATTTTTATAATAAAACTTGCACTTTTATTTTAAACAATGATATATGTTTTGATTTGGCATAAAGAAATAAAAAACACATGGGCATGCTTGTAAGAAATCAAATCACTTAAATTGAAACAAGTAAAAAGAAGAAAACATTTTTTCTTGAAAATTCTTTTTCTCTATCTTATTGATTTTGATGAATCTATTTGATCATTTTTATGAATCTCTTAAAAGTGACTTTGGTGATTTTGATAAATGATGATTTTTCTCTTAATTATAACTTGTGATATTTTTTATGAATCATCATCTTGATTTTGAACTCCTATGTTTCTTCTTACTATTTATCTAAAAAGAAGAGATTAATGAATCTATCTATGTCCTTTTTTTATGAATCTCTTGAAAATAATTTTGATTTGATGATTTGAATTTGAATGAGTTTTACTCAAATCATGATCTTGATCTCTTGGAATTACTTAAGATTTTTTTTGAATCAAAATCTCTTCTTTGTACTCTTACGATTTTTTCCTTAGTATTTTATTTAAAGAATAGATTTACTATATGAATCATATCTTTTGGTATTCAAGTGGTCTTATCTTTCATGACATGATTTCTTTGTATTTATGGCTTGTATGTCTTGAAATGATTGAAATATTTTATACCATTATGTTCTTCCCTTCTCTTTTCTTGTTTACAGTGATAAAATGGGGAGAAGTTTTGATCATGTATGGTAGGATGTAATTTGACAAAATTGGTACCATCATGATATGAAATATTTATCATTTGAAATGATGCATGCAATACTTATGATTTTATTATAATAATGTACATGATGTATTGCATATGATGTGAATTATGATTAAAATTGCATTGACTTGAATTCAATTTAAATTTAAGATTTATCTCAATTATGATATATTAAAATAAGAATAACACTTTATTTTTGTTATAATTTGAAAATTAATGAATTACACCATTATTTTATTATTCCCCTCTTTTTGCCAATGACAAAGGGAGAGAAAGAATTTCTAACGTGCACATAACGAAAAAAGGTAAACTTACTAGCTTGTTAATCTCAAAAGAGAAGTAAGAAGTGTTATCTTGCAAATCTCAAGAGAATCAATTTTTGCTAAGTTACACATTTCAAGAAGAGACTAAATAGTCTATCTTGCACATCTCAAAAGATGTAAAATTTTGCTAACTTTTATATGTGTAAAATTTGATAGCTTGTATACTATAAAATGATATAAATTTGCTAGCTTACATGTTCTAATATGATATAGAATTTACTATCTTAAACATCACCAAGAATTGCTAGCTTACCATCTCAAGAAGCAAAAAATGTTAACCTGTACATTTAGCAAAATTTACAAGCTTGCATGATGATAAAACTTGAGACTAGGTTGAATGATGGCTTCATTGAACATAATGTTGAATGATTCTTAAAGATATCTAATCTTCTTTAGTTTCAATTTGTATGATTGACTTTATATTAGCAATGCCAAATATTTGTTCTTATATCAAAACCATGCATCATGTTTAAAATCGAAAACCAAGGATAAGATTCATCACAAAAATCATCAAGCCTTCCATACAAAAGCCATCATGTATAACTTC
Organism: Musa balbisiana; assembly: GCA_004837865.1. Taxonomy (NCBI): domain Eukaryota; kingdom Viridiplantae; phylum Streptophyta; class Magnoliopsida; order Zingiberales; family Musaceae; genus Musa; species Musa balbisiana. The sequence goes on from CM017197.1 coordinate 40,516,323, forward strand.
AAAATCTCATGCATCGAATAAAGTCATCAAGTACCAAAACTTTTATTAAAAACAACAAGCATGGTTTCATTGAGCGTTTTCAATCAAAATCGGAAATCAATACAAAAATCAATATGATATACATTATTATTTCTTTAGACAAAAGATTTGATTTATCATTTGATTTTTCTTTTTATGTGTTTCATTTTATGTGATTGATTTTATATAAGTATGCTCAAATTTTTTCATATGAAAACCATCCAACAAAACTCGAAAAGCAATACAAAATCATCACAATACACATAATTGTTTATACCATACAAGAAATCAATCACTAGATTTAATTCTAACATTTTGTTGTATTTTCATAAAATATGAAATTGTCATTATCATTTTCAAAATTACTAAAAAGATAAGCATGATCCTAAAACTTTGAATATTTTCATCACATTATTAAACATGTAATAAAAAAATTATATATTTTTATAAATTAAATTAAAAATAACTTATGAAAAGCATCATGTAATTTTGAAATAAATTAAAAGAGTTTTGTTTGAGTTGTTTACCTCATTGTCGAGAGTCACCAAAGCGAAGTTAATCATTTTATCTTTATCAGTTTGCTCCTCTTCTTCGGATGCACCCATTTCGTCCCAATTTGTGTTCTTTTTAAGTTTGTTTTTATTTTTTGATTGTTATTTCATAAACTTTTTAAATTTTATGAGGAGCTCAAGTTCACCATCATTTGAGCTTATGCTCGAGTGGTCTTCAATTGTTCTAAGTTTCAAATCCTTCATGTTATTTGGAAGGTGATTCTCATATTCGTCAAGTGCATTATGCATCATTTCATATGTCATCAATGAACCAAAAAGTTCTTCAAGTGAAAAATTATTAAGATCTTTTGCCTCTTGTATTGCAGTTATTTTTAGATCCCAACTCTTATTAAGATAATATAAAATTTTATTTATAAGTTTAAAATCCGAAAAACTTTTACTAAGTGTTTTTAAACCATTGACGACATCCGTAAAACAAGTGTACATGTCAACAACGATTTCGCTTGATTTCATATAAAATAATTCAAAATCATGCATCAAAAAGTTGATTCTAGAATCTTTTACTCTATTCGTGCCTTCGTGTGTGATTTCAAGGGTGTGCCAAATATCAAAAGTTATTTCGTAAGTAGAAACTCAATTGAATTTATTATGTCTAAGGTGCAAAATAGAGTATTCATAACATGAATAGACTCTTCTATTGCTAAGGTTCTTTTATTAAAGACACGAAATATTTTTGAAATAGAAGAATAACCAAGAAAAATGCCTTCATCGGATTTTGTATCAAACTTTCCTAAGGCATCTTTTTCATTTAAGATAAAACATTTACAATCAAAATCTTTAAAGTATGAAACATTGGATTTTTTGTTATTCCACAATTTATAAGTTTTGGAAAGTAATGGTCTTACTAGAATCCTATTCATAACATAACATATTGTATTAACGACTTCAGCCCAAAAAATTTGGGTAGACTATGTTTGTTTAACATAGTTCTTGTTATTTCTTGTAAATTTCTATTTTTTCTTCCTACTACTCCATTTTGTTGAGGATTTCTCGGAGTAAAGAAATTGTGGTTGTACCCATTATATTCATAAAAATTTTAGAAAACACAGTTTTGAAATTCGCCACCATGATCACTCCGAATTGATGAAATCATAAAGTATTTTTCATTTTGAACAAGTTTACAAAACTTAGAAAAATACCTAGAGCAATCACTTTTGTGTGCCAAGAAGTATGTCCAAGTGTATTTACTATAATCGTCCATAATGACAAAGGTGTATTTGCTATCTCCTAGGCTTGATATGTCAATTGGTCCAAACAAATCCATATAGATCAATTGTAATGGTCTAGAGGTGCTTATTTGAATCTTTGGTTTGAAATTATTTTTTATTTATTTTCTTAGTTGACATGCATCACACACATTATCTTTAACAAACTTAATATTATGAATACCCTTTACAAGTTCTTTGGATGAGATTTGAGAGATTAGTTTCATGCTAGCATGACCTAATCTCATATGCCAAAGACAAGCATAATCATTCAAAACCAAAAAACATATTTCATTAATTAATATTATCTGAATTTTCTAAAATATTACCTTCTATAACATTTTAGAAAGGTACTAGTGTCAATTTAACTTATACTGAAAAAAAAATCCTAGTTTTAATGCATTATAATCAGAAAAGAAAACTCTTATTTCTTTCCTTTTGCTACTACCCAAACAAATCATGTTGATTAAAAAAATATTTATGATTAATTAATATTATCTGAACTTTACAAAATATTATCTTCAATGACATTTAGAAAGATATTAATGTCAATTAAACTTATACCAAAAATAATAATCCTAGTTTCAATGCATTATCAACAGAAAAATAAACTTTTATCTCTTTCCTTTGCTACTACCCCAACAAATTGTGTTAATTAAAAAATTATTTATAATTAATTAATATTTTTTAAATTTTCTAAAATATTACCTTCAATGACATTTAGAAAGGTAGTAATGCTAAATAAAATTAACCCAAAAAAATAATCCTAGTTTTAATACATTATAATCAGAAAATAAACTCATATTTCTTTCCTTTTGCTATAAGCCAAACAATTATGTTAATTAAAAAAGTATTTAATTAAGTAATATTATTTGAAATTTTCAAAATATTGCATTCAATGACATTTCAGAAGGTATTAATGTTCATTAAACTTATACAAAAAAAAAATTAATCCTAGTTTTAATGCATTATAATCAGAAAAAGATACTCTTATTTCATTCCTTTTGCTACAACTCAAACAAATTGTATTGATTCAAAGAGTATTTATAATTAATTAATATTATCCTGAACTTTCTAAAATATTACCTTCAATGACATTTTAGAAAGGTATTAATGTTCATTAAACTTATACCAAAAATAATAATCCTAGTTTTAATACATTATAATCAAAAAAGGAAACTCTTATTTCTTTCATTTTTCTACTATCAAAACAAATTATACTAATTCAAAAAATATTTATAATTAATTAATATTATCTGAACTTTCTAAAATATTATCTTTAAGGACATTTTAGAAAAGTATTAATGTCAATTAAACTTATACCAAAAATAATAATCCTAGTTTTAATGCATTATAATCAGAAAAGAAAACTCTTATTTCTTTCCTTTTGCTACTACCCAAACAAATCATGTTGATTAAAAAAATATTTATAATCAGAAAAGAAAACTCTTATTTCTTTCCTTTTGCTACTACCCCAACAAATTGTGTTAATTAAAAAATTATTTATAATTAATTAATATTATCTGAACTTTACAAAATATTATCTTCAATGACATTTTAGAAAGGTATTAATGTCAATTAAACTTATAAAAAAAATCCTAGTTTTAATGCATTATAATCAGAAAAGAAAACTCTTATTTCTTCCTTTTGCTACTACCCAAACAAATCATGTTGATTAAAAAAATATTTATGATTAATTAATATTATCTGAACTTTCTAAAATATTATCTTCAATGACATTTTAGAAAGATATTAATGTCAATTAAATGTATACTAAAAAAAATTAATCATAGTTTTAATGCATTATAATCAGAAAAGAAAACTCTTATTTCTTTCCTTTTGCTACTACCCCAACAAATTGTGTTAATTAAAAAAGTATTTATAATTATTAATATTATTTGAAATTTTCAAAATATTGCATTCAATGACATTTTAGAAAGGTATTAATGTTCATTAAACTTATACAAAAAAAAATTAATCCTAGTTTTAATGCATTATAATCAGAAAAAGATACTCTTATTTCATTCCTTTTGCTACAACTCAAACAAATTGTATTGATTCAAAGAGTATTTATAATTAATTAATATTATCTGAACTTTCTAAAATATTACCTTCAATGACATTTTAGAAAGGTATTAATGTCAATTAAATGTATACTAAAAAAAATTAATCATAGTTTTAATGCATTATAATCAGAAAAGAAAACTCTTATTTCTTTCCTTTTGCTACTACTCAAACGATTTATGTTAATTAAAAAATTATTTATAATTAATTAATATTATCTGAACTTTCCAAAATATTACCTTCAATGACATTTTAGAAAAGTATTAATGTCAATTAAACTTATACCAAAAATAATAATCCTAGTTTTAATGCATTATAATCAGAAAAGAAAACTCTTATTTCTTTCCTTTTGCTACTACCCAAACAAATCATGTTGATTAAAAAAATATTTATAATTAATTAATATTATCTGAACTTTCCAAAATATTACCTTCAATGACATTTTAAAAAGCTATTAATGTCAATTAAACTTATAAAAAAAATCCTAGTTTTAATACATTATAATCAGAAAAGAAAACTCTTATTTCTTTCCTTTTGCTACTACTCAAACGATTTATGTTAATTAAAAAAGTATTTATAATTAATTAATATTATTTGAAATTTTCAAAATATTGCATTCAATGACATTTTAGAAAAGTATTAATGTCAATTAAACTTATACCAAAAATAATAATCCTAGTTTTAATGCATTATAATCAGAAAAGAAAACTCTTATTTCTTTCCTTTTGCTACTACCCAAACAAATTGTATTGATTCAAAGAGTATTTATAATTAATTAATATTATCTGAACTTTCTAAAATATTACCTTCAATGACATTTTAGAAAGGTATTAATGTTCATTAAACTTATACAAAAAAAAATTAATCCTAGTTTTAATACATTATAATCAGAAAATAAACTCTTATTTCTTTCCTTTTGCTACTACCCAAACAAATTGTGTTAATTAAAAAATTATTTATAATTAATTAATATTATCTGAACTTTCCAAAATATTACATTCAATGACATTTTAAAAAGCTATTAATGTCAATTAAACTTATACCAAAAAAAAATCCTAGTTTTAATACATTATAATCAAAAAAGGAAACTCTTATTTCTTTCATTTTTCTACTATCAAAACAAATTATACTAATTCAAAAAATATTTATAATTAATTAATATTATCTAAGTTTCTAAAATATTATCTTTAAGGACATTTTAGAAAAGTATTAATGTCGTTTTAACTTATGCCAAAAAAAATTCTTAGTTTTAATGCAAGATAATCAGAAAAGAAAACTCTTATTTCTTTCCTTTTGCTACTATCCAAACAAATTGTGTTAATTAAAAAAGTATTTATAATTATTAATATTATCTAAACTTTCCAAAATATTACCTTCAATGACATTTTAGAAAAGTATTAATGTCAATTAAACTTATAAAAAAAATCCTAGTTTTAATGCATTATAATCAGAAAAGAAAACTCTTATTTCTTTCCTTTTGCTACTACCCAAACAAATTGTAATGATTAAAAAAATATTATAATTAATTAATATTATCTAAGTTTCTAAAATATTATCTTTAAGGACATTTTAGAAAGTATTAATGTCGTTTTAACTTATGCCAAAAAAATTCTTAGTTTTAATGCAAGATAATCAGAAAAAGAAACTCTTGTTTATTTCATTTTGCTACTACCTAAACAAATCGTTGTGGATTAAAAAAATATTTATAATTAATTAATTTTATCTAAACTTTTCAAATATTGTCTTCAATAACGTTTTAGAAAGGTATTAATGTCAATTAAACTTATAAAAAAATCCTAGTTTTAATGCATTATAATTTGAAAAAAATCTTATTTCTTTCCTTTTGCTACTACCCAAACAAATTGTAATGATTAAAAAATAATTATAATTAATTAATATTATCTGAACTTTCTAAAATATTATTTTTAATGACGTTTTAGAAATGTATTAATGTCAATTAAATGTATAAAAAAATTAATCTTAGTTTTAATGCATTATAATCAGAAAAAGAAATTCTTATTTCTTTCCTTTTGCTACTATCCAAACAAATTGTGTTAATTAAAAAAGTATTTATAATTAATTAATATTATTTGAACTTTGTAAAATATTACCTTCAATGATATTTTAGAAAGGTATTAATGTCAATTAAACTTATACCAAAAAATATAATTCTAGTTTTAATGCATTATAATCAGAAAAAGAAATTCTTATTTCTTTCCTTTTGCAACTACGCAAACAAATTGTGTTAATTAAAAAATATTTATAACTAATTAATATTATCTGAATTTTCTAAAATATTACCTTCAATGACATTTTAGAAAGGTATTAATGTCAATTTAATTTATAACAAAAAAAATCCTAGTTTTAATGCACTATAATTAGAAAAGAATATTATTATTTCTTTCCTTTTGCTAGTACTCAAAATATTGTATTGATTAAAAAAGTATTTATAATTAATTAATATTATTTAAACTTTCCAAAATATTATCTTCAATAACATTTTAGAAAGATATTAATATCAATTAACTTATACAAAAAAAATCCTAATTTTAATGCATTATAATCAGAAAAGTAAACTCGTATTTCTTCCTTTTGCTTCTACCCAAACAAATTATTTTAATTCAAAAATTATTTATAGTTAATTAATATTATCTAAACTTTCCAAAATATTACCTTCAATGACATTTTAGAAAGGTATTAATGTCAATTAAATTTATACAAAATAATAATAATCCCAGTTTTAATACATTATAATTAGAAAAGAAAACTCTTATTTCTTTCATTTTGCTACTATCCAAAAAAATCGTGTTTATTAAAAATATTTATAATTAATTAATATTATCTAATCTTTCTAAAACATTACCTTCAATAATATTTTAAAAATCTATTAATGTCAATTAAACATATACAAATAATAATAATCCTAGTTTTAATGCATTATAATAAGAAAAGGAAACTCTTATTTCTTTCATTTTGCTACTACCCAAACAAATTATATTAATTAAAAATATATTTATAATTAACTAGTATTATCTAAAATTTTTAAAATATTACCTTCAATAATATTTTTAGAAAAGTATTAATGTCAATTTAACTTATAGCAAAAAAAAAATTCTAATTTTAATGCATGATAATATGAAAAGGAAACTCTTATTTCTTTCCTTTTGCTATTATCCAAACAAATTGTGTTGATTAAAAAATATTTATAATTAATTAATGTTATCTAAACTTTTCAAAATATTATCTTTAATGACATTTTAGAAAATTATTAATGTCAATTAAACTTATAAAAAAACTCTTTATTTTAATGCATTATAATTAGAAAAAAAACTCTTATTTCTTTCCTTTTGCTACTATCTAAATAAATCATGTTGATTAAAAATATATTTATAATTAATTAATATTATCTAAACTTTCCAAAATATTACCTTCAATGACATTTTAGAAATGTACTAATGTCAAATAAACTTATACCAAACAAAAAATCCTAGTTTTAATGCATTATAATCAGAAAAGCAAACTTGTATTTTTTCATTTTGCTACTACCTAAACAAATTATGTTAATTTAAAAAATATTTATAATTAATTAATATTATCTGAATTTTCCAAAATATTACCTTCAATGATAATTTAGAAAGGTATTAATGTCAATTTAACTTATACAAAAAATAATCCAAGTTTTAATGCATTATAATTAAAAAAGAAAACTCTTATTTCTTTCCTTTTGTTACTACCAAAACAAATCGTATTGATTAAAAAAATATTTATAATAAATTAATATTATCTGAACTTTCTAAAATATTACCTTCAAAGATATTTTTGAAATGTATTAATGTCAATTTAACTTATACAAAAATAAATCCTAGTTTTATGCATTATAATCAAAAAAGGAAATTCTTATTTTTTTTCATTTTGCAACTACCCAAACAAATCGTGTTGATTAAAAATTATTTATAATTAATTAATATTATCTAAAATTTTTAAAATTTTACCTTTAATGGCATTTTAGAAAGGTATTAATGTCAATTAAACTTATACCAAAAAAAATAATCCTAGTTTTAATGCATTATAATCAGAAAAGGAAACTCTTATTTCTTTTCTTTTGCTACTATCCAAATAAATCATGCTGATTAAAAAAATATTTATAATTAATTAACATTATTTGAACTTTATAAAATATTACCTTAAATGATATTTTAGAAAGGTATTAATGTCAATTAAATTTATACCAAAAAAAATCTTATCTTAATACATTATAATTAGAAAAGGAAACTCTTATTTTTTTCTTTTGCTACTACCTTAATAAATCATATTGATTAAAAAATGATTTATAATTAATTAATATTATTTAAACTTTCTAAAATATTGCCTTCAATGATATGTTAGAATGGTATTAATGTTAATTAAACTTATAAAAAAATCATAGTTTTAATGTATTATAATCAGAAAAAAGAATTTATAATTAATTAATATTATCTGAACTTTCCAAAATATTATCTTTAATGACATTTTAGAAAGGTATCAATGTCAATTAAACTTATACTAAAAAAAATCCTAGTTTATTTGCATTATAATCAGAAAAAGAAACTCTTATTTCTTTTCTTTTACTACTACCCAAACAAATCTTATTGATTAAAAAATTATTTATAATTAATTAATATTATCTGAGCTTTCCAAAATATTACCTTCAATGACATTTTAGAAAGGTATTAATGTCAATTAAACTTATATAAAAATAATAATTATAGTTTTAATTCGTTATAATTAGAAAAAGAAACTCTTATTTCTTTTATTTTGCGACTACCCAAACAAATTGTTTTAATTAAAAAATATTTTATAATTAATTAATATTATCTGAATTTTCTAAAATATTATCTTTAAAAAGGTATTAATGTCAATTTAACTTTTAAAAAAATCATAGTTTTAATGCATTATAATTAGAAAAGAAAATTCTTATTTCTTTCTTTTTGCTACTACCCAAACAAATCGTGTTGACTAAAAAATATTTATAATTAATTAATATTATCTAAATTTTTCAAAATATTGGCTTCAATGATATTTTAGAAAGGTATTAATGTCAATTAAACTTACACTAAAATAATAATAATCATGGTTTTAATACATTATAATCAGAAAAAGAAACTCTTATTTCTTTCTTTTTGCTTTACCGTTGTCGATTAAAAAAGTATTTATAATTAATTAATTTTATCTGAAATTTCTAAAATATTACCTTTAATGACATTTTAGAAAGGTATTAATGTCAATTAAACTTATAAAAAAATCCTAGTTTTAATGCATTATAATCATAAAAAGAAACTCTTATTTCTTTTCTTTTATTACTACACAAACAAATTGTGACAATTAAAAAGTATTTATAATTTATTAATATTATCTAAAATTTTAAAATATTACCTTCAATAACATTTTAGAAAGGTATTAATGTTAATTAAATTTATACAAAAAATTAATTCTAATTTTAATACATTATAATCAGAAAAGGAAACTCTTATTTCTTTCCTTTTGTTATTATCAATACAAATTGAATTGTGTCAATTAAAAACAGAATTAAATTTCATAAAAAAGAAATATTTTTGCCATCCTTTTCTTTAAGAGCAATTAACAAAACAAAAAAGTACACAACTAAGAAAAATCTCACAAGATCTTTACATGTAAATCATAACTTATAAAGAATATTTTTTGTACTTTGTTTTTTATTATTGTGTAGTTTCTTATTTGTACTTTCTTTTTTATTTCGAGCACCACCCTTCACTCCACCTAATTACTGCTGAGGACGGCATTGTTCCGACGGTTACCACATGCACTGTAACGTAAATCTCATACTCTCCTCCATCTATATATTTCCTGCTCCCCTCAAAGCTTTCCAAGTTTGGAGGGATCCACACTTGCTATCCAAATCCCATAGTGTTCCCATATCTCTATTTCTCAGCCGCCGCTGCCACTCCTATTCCACTCTCTTTACTTCGATGATGACAGTCCTCCTCCCCAGCGCCGGCAGACATCTCCAGTGAGTGACTGCTAAATCACTATCTTCCCTCTCTCTCTCTCTCTCTCTCTCTCTCTCTCTCTCTCTCTCTCTCTCTCTCTCCTTTCTGATTAGATCCCTCATAGTAAGTGTTGACCTTTTCATATAATACTTGCAAGATTCCTGTAGTTGGCTCATTCGACGTGTGAGCGATTGGATCACACGTTGAGCCGCTGGCTAGGCTTCTGCAAGTGCTTTCTTCGATCATGGTGGACTACTAATAAAGAGACTCTGTGGATCTGAGCAGACACAGGTTGACGACTGGAGCAGCAAAGCCCAGATCTGTCTCGGGCCTCGTCGAACCACATTCTCTTGACCTTATAACCTCATATTTTAAGGGTGAGATCGCATCAAACCGAGGTTGAGACTGAGGCACACCGATACAAGAAACCTGAAGAGGGTCTTGGCGACATAAAAATGGAGGCGAGACGCAGCAAGTGCTACCAAAGCTTGGACATGTCTGGGGATAATCTGGAAGCGCAGCCGGAGAGGCACAGCTCCCGTATTCTGAAGCCATGCGTGCTCCTACTCACCTGCTTGGTCTCGGTGCTGTTGGTGTTCCTCGTCGGAACCCATAGGACGCCATCCTGGGAACTGCTGCGGCCGGTTGGTGCAGTCGCCGGAATAGGTATCCTTTTTATCGTATCTCAAACAAGTTATAATGGTGTTTTGATGTAATCAGCTACCCATTAAGCATCATCAGCTACCCATTGGCTATCCTTTGATTCCTATATTCCTCATAGGACTAAATGATATTATCATTATTCCCTCCAGAGTTAATGGCTCATAGCCGAAATGCATGACTCAGGAGCAGAATTTGTACAACTCATAGCTCTTATTCTAATGTCAATATGATAAGGGATCATTTGTTCAATTAGTTATTGGTATAACTCGTAGGCTCGTGAAGAATTATTTATTTTAGTCGAGCTTATCTGTACGATTTTACCCTTTCAAAGTATTGAAATTCTAAAAAATATTTTTGAAAGTAAAAAAGATTCGACGGACTTATGAGTCATTATTACTCATACGTCTCAATCAATATGAAACTAAATGACCTTATCAACTCTTTTTTATTATAATTGATTTCTTGAAACATCTATCTAGGTCGGAAAAATAGCTCGTCCGAGGCACCCAATGACAGACTCCTTGGCGGCCTCTTGTCTCCTGAATTCGATGACAAGTCCTGCCTCAGTCGATACCAGTCTATGCTCTACCGCAAGGCATCACCACACGCTCCTTCGCCTCATCTCGTCCGAAGGCTGCGAGAGTACGAAGCTCTCCACAAGAAATGCGCTCCCAACACCGATCTCTACAGCAAGTCCATAGAGCAGTTGAAGTCCGGCCGCAGCGACGGCCCCATGGAGTGCAACTACGTGGTATGGATCCCGCACAATGGCCTCGGCAACAGGGTGCTCACCATCGTCTCCTCCTTCCTCTACGCACTCCTCAACAACAAGGTTTTGCTGGTCCACATCCCCAGCGACTTCACCGACCTTCTCTGCGAGCCCTTTCCGGGGACTTCGTGGGCTCTGCCTTCCGACTTCCCCGTCCACAACTTCCTCGACTTCGACACAGGGACTCCTCAGAGCTACGGCAACATGCTCCGCGATAAGGTCATCGACGACGAGATGCTCTCAGGTTCTTCCAATGCTACGTTGCCGGCTTACGTCTACCTCCACCTGCCCTGGTACTACGACCAATGGGATAAGCTGTTCTTCTGCGGCGACGCGCAGCGGATGCTTCGGAGGATCCCTTGGCTGCTGCTGAAATCAGACCACTACTTCGTGCCGTCCCTGTTTCTGCTGCAGGAGTACGAGGAGGAGTTGCGGCAGCTTTTCCCGGAGAGAGCGACCACGTTCCACCACCTCGTTCGGTATCTTGTGCACCCGACCAACGCCGTGTGGGACTACGTCACCAAGTATTACCGTGCTCATCTTGCTGCGGCTGATGAGACGTTGGGCATCCAGATCCGAGTCTTCCACAACTTCCCCGTTCCGTTCGAGTCGATGCTGCGTCAGGTCATTAACTGCTCGCTCAGTGAAGGCATTCTGCCTGCGGTGAACCTTCAGGAGTGGGCGGCACCAGCTTCGAAGACCGACGCGAAGGTGAAGGCCGTCCTGGTCGCTAGCTTGTTTTCCGGATACGCCGAGAGGATCCGAGACATGTACGCCAAGCATCCCACGACGACCGGCGAGGTGGTCAGGGTGCACCAGCCGAGCCACGAGGAGCAGCAGCACACGGAACAGCGAGGCCACAACATCAAGGCGTTGGCAGAGGTGGAGCTTCTGAGCTTCAGCGACGCCCTGATCACCAGCGCGTGGTCGACGTTCGGGTACGTGGCGCAGGGTCTCGGCGGCCTGCAGCCGTGGATTCTGCTCCGGCACACGCAGTCGGACCTCCCATGCCGCCAGGCTATGTCGTCGGAACCATGCTATCTCATGCCTCCCCCTTTCCCTTTCCCTTCCTCCCATTGCTCCAAGGATCATGGCGACGCCGGCGAAGCCGCTGCGGCCACGCAGTATGTGAGGCAGTGCGAAGATGAACTCGGAGGCATTAAGGTTTTCGACTAGCTTTTGATGATAAGAGGTGGAAATGAAATGTGCCTCAGTTAAATCAGTCATTTCCACCGCTCATATACTGGTGCATCCCATCCTGTGATGCATAGTATGCCACTCTATCATTCTAAACACCAACACGTACGTATCAGAAGCACCAATAAGCATTGATACACAGAAAGTTTGCACTAGGATGACATGGGAGAGTGTTGGATGCAGTGAGCTCCCAGCTCTTAACCTACTGAATGACATGGGGGGTGATGGTACAAGTAGCAATTTGTACTCGTCCAAGAGCTAACCAAGATGTGGACCAGCCTGTTTCGGCCGGTATGCAGGAAATGTGAGAGGCATGCCGAACTGCACACCTCACATATCATCTCATACTGTCAAAATTCAACCCTTTACTGACTGGTAACGGTCGAATTTTAAACCTACAAGTGTCATTTCAATTGGTACCAGTCCCCAACGGTCAAATTGACCATTGTAGACTGTTTTGGGGAGGATTCGATCTTGAGGTAAAGTGGCATTTTTTCCAATTGAAGGTATTTAGCTTTTCTCTATGTTTCTTTATCATATCATATAATTAGCGTTTAAAGTATTGGTAATTCTTAACTGATTAGTGGCTAATGATTACTTAAGACTTAATTAGAGGTATTTAATAAGAATAAGCTTTGGCTGATCATGTATTGATTTTTCTAAAATATTACCCTCAATAATATTTTAGAAATGTATTAATGTAAATTTAACTTATAACAAAAAAAAATCTTAGTTTTAATGCATTATAATTAGAAAAAGAAATTCTTTTTTCTTTCCTTTTGCTACTACCCAAAGAAATCGTGTAAATTAAAAAAATATTTATAATTAATTAATATTATCTGAACTTTCCAAAATATTACCTTCATTAACATTTTAGAAAGGTATTAATGTTAATTAAACTTATATAAAAATAATAATCATAGTTTTAATGTATTATAATCAAAAAATGAAACTCTTATTTCTTTCCTTTTGCTACTATCTAAATAAACCGTGTTGGTTAAAAAATTATTTGTAATTAATTAATATTATATGAACTTTCTAAAATATTGCCTTCAATGAAATTTTAGAAAGGTATTAATGTCAATTAAATTTATACCAAAAAATTAAATAATCCTAGGTTTAATGCATTATAATCAGAAAAAGAAACTCTTTTTTCTTTCCTTTTGCTACTAACCAAATAAATCGTATTGATTCAAAATTATTTATAATTAATTAATATTATTTGAACTTTCTAAAATATTGATAGTTTAGAAAGGTATTAATGACAATTAAACTTATACCAAAAAAAAAAATCCCAGCTTTAATGCATTATAATTAGAAAAAGAAACTCTTACTTCTTTCCTTTTGCTACTACCCAAACAAATTGTGTTAATAAAAAAATTATTTATAATTAATCAATGTTTTTTGAACTTTCTGAAATATTACCATCAATGTCATTTTAGAATGGTATTAATGTCAATTAAACTTATAAAAAAATAATAATAATTCTAGTTTTAATGCATTATAATCAAAAAAGAAAACTCTTATTTCTTTCATTTTGCTATTACCCAAACAAATCATGTTAATTAAAAAAATATTTATAATTAATTATCATTATCTGAATTTTCCAGAATATTACCTTTAATGACATTTTAGAAAGGTATTAATGCTAATTAAACTTATAAAAAAAATAATCCTAGTTTTAATGCATTATAAGAAAACTCTTATATCTTTCCTTTTACTACTACCCAAACAAATTATGTGAATTAAAAAAGTATTTATAATTAATTAATATTATCTAAAATTTTTAAAATATTACCATCAATGATATTTTAGAAAGGAATTAATGCCAATTAAACTTACACACAAAAAAAAAATTTAGTTTTAATGCATTATAATTAAAAAAATCTTATTTATTTCCTTTTGCTACTATCCAAATAAATTATGTTAATTAAAAAATATTTATAATTAATCAATGTTATCTGAACTTTTTGAAATATTTCCTTGAATGTTATTTTATAATGGTATTAATGTCAATTAAACTTATAACAAAATAATAATAATTCTAGCTATAATGTATTATAATCAAAAAAGAAAACTCTTATTTCTTTCCTTTTGCTACTATCCAAACAAATCGTGTTGAGTAAAAAATTATTTATAATTAATTAATATTATCTGAATTTTTTAAAATATTGCCTTCAATGACATTTTAGAAAGGCATTAATGTCAATTAAACATATAAAAAATAATCCTAGTTTTAATGTATTATAATAAAAAAAACTCTTATATCTTTTCTTTTGCTACTACCCTAACAAATTGAGTGAATTTAAAAATTATTTATAATTAATTAATATTATCTAAATTTTTTAAAATATTACTTTTGATGACATTTTAGAAAGGTATTAATGTAAATTAAATTTATACCAAAAAAATCCTAATTTTAATGCATTATAATAAAAAAAACTCTAATTTCTTTCATTTTGCTACTACCCAAACAAATTGTGTTAATTAAAAATTTATTTATAATTAATTAATATTATCTAAATTTTCTAAAATACTGTTTTCAAAGACATTTTAGAAAGGTATTAATGCCAATTAAACTTATAAAAAAATCATAGTTTTAATGCATTATAAACATAAAAGTAAACACTTATTTCTTTCCTTTTACTACTAACCAAACAAATTATGTTAATTAAAAAAATATTTATAATTAATTAATATTATCTGAATTTTTCGAAAAATTACCTTCAATGACATTTTAGAAAGGTATTAATGACAATTTAACTTATACCCAAAAAAATAATCCTAGTTTTAATACATTATAATCAGAAAAGGAAACTCTAATTTCTTTCCTTTTGTTACTATCCAAACAAATTGTGTTAATTAAAAAATATTTATAATTAATAAAAATTATCTAAACTTTTCAAAATATTATCTTGAATGATATTTTAGAAAAATATTAATTTTAATTAAACTTATATTTTAAAAAATAATTATAGTTTTAATGCATTATAATCACAAAAGGAAACTCTTATTTCATTCCTTTTGCTACTACCCAAACAAATTATGTTAATTATAAAAGTATTTATAATAAATTCATATTATCTGAATTTTTCAAAATATTGCCTTCAATGACACTTTAGAAAGGTATTAATGGAACTTTAACATATAACCAAAAAATAATTCTATTTATAATGTATTATAATCAGAAAAGGAAACTCTTATTTCTTTCCTTTTACTTCTAACTAAACAAATTATGTTAATTAAAAAATATTTATAATTAATCAATATTATCTAAACTTTCTAAAATATTACTTTAAATGACATTTTAGAAAGGTATTAATGTTAATTAAACTTATACTAAAAATAATAATTCTAGTTTTAATGCATTATAATCAGAAAAGAAAATTCTTATTTTTTTCCTTTTGCTACTATCCAAACAAATCGTGTTGATTAAAAAGGTATTTATAATTAATTATTATTATCTGAGTTTTCAAAAATATTGACTTCAATGAAATTTTAGAAAGGTATTAATGCTAATTAAACTTATACAAAAATAATAATCTTAATTTTAATGCATTATAATAAAAAAAGAAAACTCTTATATTTTTCCTTTTGCTACTACCCAAACAAATTGTGTGAATGAAAAATTATTTATATTAATTAATATTATCTAAAAATTTTAAAATATTGCAATCAATGACATTTTAGAAAAGATTAATGCCAATTAAATTTATACAAAAAATCCTATTATAATTATTATAATAAAAAGGAAACTCTTATTTCTTTTCTATTACTATACTCAACAAATCATATTGATTAAAAGTATTTATAATTAATTACTATTATTTGACCGATCCATATATTAGCCTTCATGACATTTTAGAAGGGATTAAGACCGTTTAAACCTAGAATTTGTTTTTAGTTTTAATGCATTATAATCAAAAAAGAAACTCTTTTTCTTTCCACATTTGCTACTACTCAATAATATGTTAATTAGAAAGGTATTAATGTCAATTAAACTTATACTAAAAATAATAATTCTAGTTTTAATGCATTATAATCAGAAAAGGAAACTCTTATTTCTTTCCTTTTGCTACTTACTATCCAAACAAATTATGTTAATTAAAAAATATTTATAATTAATTAATATTATCTGAATTTTTCAAAATATTGCCTTCAATGACATTTTAGAAAGGTATTAATGTCAATTAAACTTATACAAAAATAATAATCCTAATTTTAATGCATTATAATAAAAAAAGAAACTCTTATTTCTTTCCTTTTGCTACTACCCAAACAAATTGTGTGAATGAAAAAATTATTTATAATTAATTAATATTATCTAAAAATTTTAAAATATTGCAATCAATGACATTTTAGAAAGGTATTAATGTCAATTAAACTTATACTAAAAATAATAATTCTAGTTTTAATGCATTATAATCATAAAAGGAAACTCTTATTTCTTTCTTTTGCTACTACCCAAACAAATTATATTGATTAAAAGTATTTATATTAATTAATATTATTTGAACTATCCAATATATTGCCTTCAATGACATTTTAGAAAGGTATTAATACGTTTAAAACCTATAAATTTTTTTTAGTTTTAAGCATTATAATCAAAAAAAGAAACTCTATTTCTTCCTTGCTCCTACTCAAATAAATTATGTAATTAAAAAATATTTATAATTAATCAATGTTATCTGAACTTTTTGAAATATTCCTTCAATGACATTTAAAAAGATTAATGTCACTTAAACATATACAAAAAAAATAATTTGGTTTTAATGCATTATAATCATAAAAGGAAACTCTTATTTTCTTTCTTTTGTTACTACCCAAACTAATTGTGTTAATTAAAAAAATATTTATAATTAAATCAATATATTGAATTTATCATAATATTATCTTTAATGACATTTTAGAAAGGTATTAGTGTCAATTAAACTTATACAAAAAAAACTGAATCACCCAAACAAATTATGTTAATTAAATAATTATTTATAATTTATTAATATTATCTGAACTTTCCAAAATATTACCTTCAATGATGTTTTAGAAAGATATTAATGTCAATTAAACTTAAAAAAATAATAATCCTAATTTTAATGCATTATAATCAGAAAAAAAACTCTTGTTTTATTCCTTTTGCTACTTACTATCCAAACAAATTATAATGATTAAAAAGTAATTATAATTAATTAATATTATCTGAACTTTCCAAAACAATGCATTCAATGACGTTACAGAAAGGTATTAATGTCAATTTAACTTATACCAAGAAAAGAATAATCTTAGTTTAATGTATTATAATCAAAAAAGGTAAATCTTATTTCTTTCCTTTTGCTACTATCCAAACAAATCTTGTTGATTGAAAAAGTATTTATAATTAATTAATATTATCTGAATTTTCTAAAACATTATTTTCATTGACATTTTAGAAAGATATTTATGTCAATTAAACTTATACCAAAAATAATAATCCAAGTTTCAATGTATTATAATCAGAAAAAAAACTCTTATTTCTTTCCTTTTGCTACTATCCAAACAAATCATGTTGATTAACAAATTATTTTATAATTAATTAATATTATCATAATTTTTCAAAATATTACCTTTAATAAAATTTTAGAAAAATATTAATGTCAATTAAACATATACCAAAAAAATAATCCAAGTTTTAATGCATTATAAGCAGAAAAGAAAACTCTCATATCTTTTCTTTTGCTACTACCCAAACATTACCTAATTTTTGGGTATTTATAATCAATTAATATTATCTAATTTTTTTAAAATATTACTTTCAATGATATTTTAGAAAGGTATTAATGCTAATTAAATTTATACGAAAAAAATCCTAATTTTAATGCATTATAATCAGAAAAAGAAAATCTTATTTCTTTCCTTTTGCCACTACCTAAACAAATTATGTTAATTAAAAAAAATATTTATAATTAATCAATGTTATCTGAACTTTCTGAAATATTATCTTCAACAACATTTTAGAAAGGTATTAATGCAATTAAACTTATAAAAAAAATAACCCTAGTTTTAATGCATTATAATTAGAAAAGGAAACTCTTATTTCTTCCATTGCAACTACCCAAACAAATTGTATTAATTAAAAAAGTTTTATAATTAATTAATATTATCTAAATTTTTTAAAATACCATTTTCAATGATATTTTAAAATGGTTTTAATGCTAGTTAAACGTATACAAAAAGAAATCATAATTTTAATGCATTATAAACATAAAAAGAAACTCTTATTTCTTTCTTTGCTACTACCCAAACAAATTATGTTAATTAAAAATATTTATAATTAATCAATGTAATCTGAACTTTCTAAAATATTGCCTTAAATGACATTTTAGAAAAGTATTAATGTCAATTAAACTTATACAAAAAATAGTTTTAATGCATTATAATCATAAAAGGAAACTCTTATTTCTTTTCTTTTGCTACTACTCAAACAAATCATATTGATTAAAAGTATTTATAATTATTAATATTATTTGAACTATCCAATATATTGCCTTCAATGACATTTTAGAAAGGTATTAATACCGTTTAAACTATAAATTTTTTTTAGTTTTAATGCATTATAATCAAAAAAGAACTCTTATTTCTTTCCTTTTGCTACTACTCAAATAAATTATGTTAATTAAAAAAATATTTATAATTAATCAATGTTATCTGAACTTTTGAAATATTACCTTCAATGACATTTTAAAAAAGTATTAATGTCAATTAAACATATACAAAAAAATAATTTTGGTTTTAATGCATTATAATCATAAAAGGAAACTCTTATTTCTTTTCTTTTTGTTACTACCCAAACTAATTGTGTTAATTAAAAAATATTTATAATTAATCAATATTATTTGAATTTATCATAATATTATCTTTAATGACATTTTAGAAAGGTATTAGTGTCAATTAAACTTATACAAAAAAAAATAATCACCCAAACAAATTATGTTAATTAAATAATTATTTATAATTTATTAATATTATCTGAACTTTCCAAAATATTACCTTCAATGATGTTTTAGAAAGATATTAATGTCAATTAAACTTAAAAAAATAATAATCCTAATTTTAATGCATTATAATCAGAAAAAAACTCTTGTTTTATTCCTTTTGCTACTTACTATCCAAACAAATTATAATGATTAAAAAGTAATTATAATTAATTAATATTATCTGAACTTTCCAAAACAATGCATTCAATGACGTTACAGAAAGGTATTAATGTCAATTTAACTTATACCAAGAAAAGAATAATCTTAGTTTAATGTATTATAATCAAAAAGGTAAATCTTATTTCTTTCCTTTTGCTACTATCCAAACAAATCTTGTTGATTGAAAAAGTATTTATAATTAATTAATATTATCTGAATTTTCTAAAACATTATTTTCATTGACATTTTAGAAAGATATTTATGTCAATTAAACTTATACCAAAAATAATAATCCAAGTTTCAATGTATTATAATCAGAAAAAAAACTCTTATTTCTTTCCTTTTGCTACTATCCAAACAAATCATGTTGATTAACAAATTATTTTATAATTAATTAATATTATCATAATTTTTCAAAATATTACCTTTAATAAAATTTTAGAAAAATATTAATGTCAATTAAACATATACCAAAAAAATAATCCAAGTTTTAATGCATTATAAGCAGAAAAGAAAACTCTCATATCTTTTCTTTTGCTACTACCCAAACATTACCTAATTTTTGGGTATTTATAATCAATTAATATTATCTAATTTTTTTAAAATATTACTTCAATGATATTTTAGAAAGGTATTAATGCTAATTAAATTTATACGAAAAAAATCCTAATTTTAATGCATTATAATCAGAAAAAGAAAATCTTATTTCTTTCCTTTTGCCACTACCTAAACAAATTATGTTAATTAAAAAAATATTTATAATTAATCAATGTTATCTGAACTTTCTGAAATATTATCTTCAACAACATTTTAGAAAGGTATTAATGCAATTAAACTTATAAAAAAAATAACCCTAGTTTTAATGCATTATAATTAGAAAAGGAAACTCTTATTTCTTCCATTGCAACTACCCAAACAAATTGTATTAATTAAAAAAGTTTTTATAATTAATTAATATTATCTAAATTTTTTAAAATACCATTTTCAATGATATTTAAATGGTTTTAATGCTAGTTAAACGTATACAAAAAGAAATCATAATTTTAATGCATTATAAACATAAAAAGAAACTCTTATTTCTTTCTTTTGCTACTACCCAAACAAATTATGTTAATTAAAAATATTTATAATTAATCAATGTAATCTGAACTTTCTAAAATATTGCCTTAAATGACATTTTAGAAAAGTATTAATGTCAATTAAACTTATACAAAAAATAGTTTTAATGCATTATAATCATAAAAGGAAACTCTTATTTCTTTTCTTTTGCTACTACCCAAACTAATTATGTTAATTAAAAAATTATTTATAATTAATTAATATTATTTGAATTTATTATAATATTATCTTTAATGACATTTTAGAAAGGTATTTAATGTTAATTAAACTTATACCAAAAAAGAAAATAATCCTAGTTTTAATACATTATAATAAAAAAACTCTTATTTCTTTTCTTTTGCTACTACCCAAACAAATTATGTTAATTAAATAAGTATTTATAATTTATTAATATTATCTGAACTTTCCAAAATATTGCCTTCAATGATGTTTTAGAAAGGTATTAATGTCAATTAAATTTATACAAAAAAATTAATCCTAGTTTTAATGCATTATAATCAGAAAAAAACTTTTGTTTTATTCCTTTTGCTACTATCCAAACAAATTGTATTGATTAAAAAGTATTTATAATTAATTAATATTATCTGAACTTTCTAAAACATTGCCTTCAATGACGTTTAAGAAAAGTATTAATGTTAATTAAACTTATAAAAAATTAATCATTGTTTTAATGCATTATAATCAGAAAAGGAAATCATTATTTCTTTCCTTTTACTACTACCCAAACAAATTATGTTAATTAAAAAATATTTATAATTAATCAACATTATATAAACTTTCTGAAATATTATCTTCAATGACGTTTTAGAAACGTATTAATATCAATTAAATTTATACAGAAAAAATAATTTTAGTTTTAATGCATTATAATTAAGAAAGAAAACTCTTATTTCTTTCCTTTTCATATTGCACAAACGAATTGTGTTAATCAAACAAGTATTTTTAAGTAATTAATATTATCTGAATTTTTCATAATATTATCTTGAATGACATTTTAGAAAGGTATTAATGTCAATTAAAATTATACCAAAAAAAGGTTTAATAATATTTTTGTTTGAAAATTTAGAATGAGCTGAAAGAAGCTTTAGAGAAAATAAAATTGGCTAATACTGTTATTGTGGTTTAGAAGGATTTAAAATATCAAGGAATAGTTTAGTTTATTAGTTTATTTAATAAATATTTTGAGAATCAACTTGATTTTCTGCCAAAAAGATTGGTAATAGAAGTTATATATTTAACAAGATAATTAATTAAAAGTATAAAGAGAAAAAAAAAGGATTTATATATTAGTTTCTAATTGTTTTAGAAAAAAATTCATGATAGAGTTCCTTGAAATCTATTATGATATTTTTCAGAAAAGAAGAACTATCCATTAATTATATTAATATTATAAAGGATATGTATGACAATTATGTTGTTAATGTTAGAACTGTAAGAAATATATTTAGTATGTTTCTTAATCTATATCTTTTTTAATAATCGGCAAATTTACTAGGGTAGACCTCATGACATATTTTATATGCGAATGATATTATTTTAGTTAATTAGAGTTTTAAATAAAATTAATCTAAATTTGAGTTATTGAAAAACCTTAGAAACTAAGAGTTGATTAGAAAATATTTTTACCTTTGTGTATGGACATATTTAGAAGCTCAAATATTAAAAAACATTGCAGAAAAATAGAATTAGAAAATTAGAAAATGAAACATTATTTTGATGTTGAATAATTCAGAAAAAATAAAAAAAATGTCTAAAATGGAAAAGACATTATAAAAGTCCATCTTAGTTCCTTCTAAGTTTTTCAAAAGATTTCATATTATTTTGATCAATCCTCCTATGTGATAGATACATTGTTTTTTAATTGATCCCAAAAAATAATATATCCCATATTAGAAAGGTACTTTTCTTGACCAATTTTTTTGATTGTTTTTTAACATATTTAGTAGCTCAAATATAAAAATATTACATATATACATGATTTTTCTATGCAAATGGGAAAAAAGACTATAAAAGGCACACTGTTTTGATACTGAATAATCGATAAAAATATTAAAAACTTTTTAAAATTAAAAAATATTATAAAAGTCCATCTTAGAGTCATTCCATGGTTTTTTTTTTTAAGATTTCATATCATTTTGACTAGTCCTATTATATGATATATTATTTTTTGAATTGAACATTAAAAAAAAGTGTTTCATATATTAGATAATATTTTTTCTGGATCAAATTCATTTCATGATTATTTGACATATTTAGAAGCTCAAATATTAAAAAAATTACATGAATCTATGATATTTTGGTGCAAATGGAAAAAACTTGAAGAAAAATAGAATATGTCCCATAGTTTATATGTTGAATAATCTACAAAAATATCAAAATATTTTAAGATAGAAAGAAAATTATAAAAGTCCACCTTACTGTCATTTCATATTTTTCATAATATTTTAGGTTATTTAGACCAATCCTCATCTGCTATACACTGTCTTTGTATTGACCCCAAAAATAGTGTATCGCATATTAGAAAAAAAAAATTGAACCAAATCTTTTCCATGGTTTTCTGACGTATTTAAAAGCTTAAATATCAAAAAACATTGTATTTGTCTATGATTTTTTAGTGCAAATGGAAAAAAACTTAGAGAAAAATAAAAAAGGCACATTGTTCTAATGTTGAATAATTCAAATATTTTAAAAATATCTAAAATAAAAAATATTATAAAGTCCATCTTAGTGCCATTCCAAGGTCTTTAGAAGATTTCAAATTATTTTGACTAGTCCTCTTATACGATATACTATTCTTGAATTGATCCCAAAAATAGTGTATTGCATATTAGGATATATTTTTTTCCAAACCATAATTTTTAAATGATTTTCTAACATATTTATAAGCTCAAATGTCAACAAAAATTGCATGTACCATAGTTTGTGGACATAGACATTGCGATACACATTAGAGAAACACTATGTTTTTTTTGACATTTGAGCTTCTAAATATGTTAGAAAATCATGGGAAAAATATATTCTACTATCCAATACACATAGGGATACACATTAGAGAAATGCTATGTAACATATTAAAAAATATTTTTTATATAATTTAGTATAAGGTACAATACAAAATTTTAAAGAATCATATTTTCCATAAAATTGATCCATATATATAATTTCCAAAGGTGATTTGTATCATTTCAGAGATCATAAAAGGCTTTTATACAGACTAAGAAGCATACTATCCACAAAATTATTTGTCATCCATAATTACTCCTGCAATTTACAGATAATATGTCTTCATCTACTTCTAAGAGAATGTGTAAATAGAATATCCAAAAAATAAATGCTCTATAAACTTTATCATGAATATGGAACAATAATTCTTAGAATATACAAAGATCATTAATTATATAATTAATCATTGATAAAATGTGTATGGTATTTCAAAGTCTTCGAAATTGGTAACTTATTTTGGTATGTCCATCTCTTTGAATTGATGATTGGCCCAATCCCAAAAATACAATAATTTTAGATTGGTGTCACTCAAATTCTTCAAAAGTCTACACCTATAACAATGGAAACACACTTCATTATATTTATTTATATAATAAAACAATTAAAGGAATATGTAGAACACTTACCACCTTATAATATCTAAGTATTTTACTTTTAAAATTGGATATTGAATTGGAATGCTCCCAAATCTTCTTATGTAGATTGACAACCAAAATGTGCTAATGCTCTAATTTCTTATTATGCAATAACATAAAAACATATTTAATTGGCCCTCCTTCATCAATCTTGTTGTTTTTTTCTAAATAATTTGTTACCCTGTACTTTGAAATATTTCTGAAACAATATCACCAATTTCACTAACCTAAAAATCCTATGCTAAATAAGAAAAATATTGAGAAATTATAAATACATATGTATCTCGAATCTTGAATACATTACTATCGACATTACATAAGATTCTTCAAGTGACGATGCTCATGCCTTCTGAATTAGAATATTGACATATGTATCTATTACATGCAACATATGTCATCTTTCCAAATAACTTCGATTGATAAATTATAACATCAAGGAAATGTTAGTTGTCTTATATTTAATAATAAATGGAATACTTATTATATACAATCAAGCTATACGTAAAAACTATTATGTAACTCATGACAACGACTTTAGCTTGCATGAGATTAATGCCACTTCTTCCCCCTGTAGACTTCATTTTTCTCGATAGTCTACAAGATCAAAATAACTCAGTTCAGACATCTTCTGTCTAACAAAAACTATTAACAATTTCAAAATTGTAGCCATCTCCTTTTCTTAGTTAATCTTCGTCCTTGAGACTTGACCTTCACTTGGTCCCTCGTCATGAAGAAGAGAAATGATATCCAGATCCACCTCCTTATCTAATTTATTCTTTTCCAAGGGTTCATGATAGGAACGCTTAGTTATATTCTTCATCTTCTCTTTTTCACATCAACTTTCCTTCATTCTCTTCTTCTTATGACTACTCAGTTCATAGAGACGGCACGGCATAAGTTTGTAGATCATATATTTATATCATTGGTACACATTTTTTAAGCTCGTTGGGTAACATTTTAATGACTGCATGACCCTAACTATGTTGCCTCACAAAGAACATGAACGTCCTAAGCGCATCAAGACATGTATCACAATTTTTGTATTATGATTGTTGGGGTACACGTGTCTCGGATTACTCTTCTGGGACATCATCTATAAATGTATCGAATGTTTCATGAGTGTCTTGTTGTTAGAATAAGAAACAAATTCATTACCTAGTTATCTAAAAAAAACTACAATTGTATGAATTTAACCAACATACCTCATCAATTGGTGAATTGTATGAATTTAACTATGCCTCACATGATGAATGTTTTAACTCAATAGTGAGTTTTAGATTAGTTAAGCTACTTCGATTGTATGGGTTGATTTATTAAAAGGATTGAGAGAAAAGATGAAGCTTCAAGGAAAAAGGACAAGAGTTTATTGAAAGATACTTTGCCATTTTGAGAAGTAGGCTCTCATGAAACTTTTTAAAATAGAAACACTTTAAAAGAATTTCTTAAAACTAGGGATTTTTTCTAAAAATTTACCCTATGTTTTTTTTAATTATCGGGGTGACTTAATGTCTTTATCCTTGGATACCTAAGATTTCAAACCTAAAATTGACTTGTTATATCTATTTTTCGATACGAACTTTGGTTTATATATATATATATATATATATATATATATATATATATATATATATATATATATATATATATATATATATATATATATATATATATATATATATATATTTGACACTAAAATTATTAGGGTGGTGGTAAATATTATTTCTTTGTAAAAAAATTAATAATTTGATTGTTAAATGGGTCTGATTGGCGTTCCTATATCAAGAAAATTTTAAAATTTATATAGGGAAATACACATATAGGGTCTATATAAGGAAATTGATTTTTTTTCTTTTTGCATATGCACCCATCTAAATGTTAATATCTACGTGAACATATACTTTAAGTTTCTATTTGTAAGGATTCTCTGAAAAATGTCATACTTATGCATAAATTTCTTTTTGTGATTACATTAATCCAAGTTTAGTATGATGGTGCTTTAATCGAGCAGAAATCACAAAAGTCCTCCAAAAATCTAAGATTAGTGACCAGAAAATGGCATAGGGTTTAAATTTTCCTTTCGTCAAATATGGTGGGTGAGTAATGTGTATCTCTACTTATTGCAACTCTTTTCTCATGGGAATGAGAAGTGGGAATGTTTAAGACTACGTCTTCCTGTGTATGGCACATTGGAAATAGTGAATTGGGGTCAAGCTGATAATTCCTATGCTTTTTCTTTTCTATTCTTTTTCTCCTACAGCATATCCATATGTCCAAAAAGAATTGCAAACACAAGACCATAGTCCATAACCATAGAATCTAAAAGGAAAAAAATAATTAACATCAAAACTTTAAATAATAAAAATAAATAACAAATTTTAGAAAGAAAATTGCACATAAGAAAGTTAATGTCCATATCATTTTTTTTAAAAATGCTTTTAGAAGACAAAATAAAATTCTGAAACATAGACCTTCTGAACACCTTCCAAAAGCACATTATTTCAAAGAACACAGGTACATAGTAGTTGCTTATCCCATGGCATTTAAGTATTTGTTATTTTCTTAATAATAATTTCTGTCAATCTTTATCATTTTTTATATTTTTTATTATATTAAAAAGATATATGTCGCTTACTCCTAAATTTAAACATGAAACCTATCATTTCTATAATAATGTACTAACCAATCAAGTGTCTCAACAAACACTTTATGCATTTGTTCTTGTAAAGTCTAGCAATAACATATTGCTAAAATCCCTCCATCTATATCCCTCTTGTTATCATCCCAAAAATGACTTGGTGTAACATCACTAACCCTAGTCAGCAAACTAACTTGAGTTTAAAAAATGTTTAAAATTTAAAATATCTAAACTACATTTGATATTCTTATCATTGTATAAAAAATTAAAACGGTTTTATTTTCCATTAAAATAACAAAACCTTATCAAATGATGAAGACTAACTACAAGGAGATATATATATATATATATATATATATATATATACATATATAAACAACTTTGCCCCTAACGATGTTAATATAGCATATATGTCCCTCTAATATTAAGATTCACTTACTTTGTAGGGACATGCATGCAATTTCATCCAAATAATATCTGAATTCATTGTCAAAGGCTTGTCGGTGGCACAAATCCATGGTCAAAGTACACGAGTCGTCATCAAAATTCAGCATAGGCACGTGGGTCCGAGGGGTTCTGACCAACAATAGTAAATAAATGTGTCGGATCTCAAGTCAATTTTCATTCTAGTTTTGACGTACCCAATTTCTCTTCATGCTCACCGACACTTTTGTCCTTCCCCATGCATGCATGGAGCCCCACCTAAATGTGACCATGTGAGTCGTCTCCCTGTCACCCAACAACTTGCCTTGGTTACAAGACTTAAGAGCACATAGTTTTGAGTTAGCTAGAACCTCACTAGATCCACAATTGTACGACCAAAAGATATTATACAGATAAAAAGAATTATTACTATACAGGCAAGTATTGGAGTTAGATGATCGGGCTATAACTCTAAATTATACAGCTAGTGGAGGGATGTATGATCAACCTATATGCATTGAAAATTGTGCATCCAAAAGGAAAGACAATCTATAGTCAAATAAAAGATTTATACAACAATTTATCCTGAATTATAGAACCAGTATAGAAAGTGAAGTAAACGAACTCTATACATTCCAACAGTAATGGAAGCATTCTTCTAAATCGCATCTGGAGAAGCCTAGGTGGGGAAAACAGGATTGTGGGTGACATTAAGATTACTTGCAGATCGAACAATGACAGCTGATGCATCTAACAATGGTTTTTTTGTAACTTTGCAAACGTAAGCATTCAAGTAGTGTTATATAACATTATATATCAGGCAGCCGAAGATGAGTTAGGTCGGAGTTGACGCAACTGGGATCAGTCAATACAACCCAACCCAACCCAACAAGATTGCCCTAGAAATGTGGCCCAACCTGTCATGTTCTTTGGAATAGCTTTCAACCATCAGTGAAGAAGAGTATTTTTCACGAAGAGGATTGCAGTATTAATGTCTAAAACTTTAAGAACATAGAAGACTATGCATGAGTATGATGATCAGAAATGGACTTTCATCCATTAACTGGAACATATACACTAAAGAAGAGCATATAATTGAATCACATTTGCTGTGCCAAAAAAGCATGAGAGGACATGTACCACTGCTTAAGCTGGTAACTTCTATCGAGGAACAGCAGTGGTGGTAGGATATCTGAGGACTTGCTGTAGCAGTCGAGCTGCCAGGCGTTGTGTAATTCCTCCAAAAACACGACCACCAAGGTTGCGAGCTTCTGGTTCTTCCAGAACCTGTTTAGTGACATGCTTAAGGACCATATGTAAATACTTGCAATGAATCTCTCAAAAGAGGAAATGGAATGCAGGTTTTTTACATGGATAGAGTTGATATGCATCAGGAGAACAAAACATTGAACAGTGATGCTGTTGTTTTCTTTTTCCTTTTTTATCTGTGGTATAATGGATTAAATAAACAGCACGCATTGTCTCATTCTGACAATGGACCAAACTGTGCTTCCATCTAACGATCTAAAAAGCAAACTTGTTGATGATGGTCCAACAAAATCATTTACCAGAATCTCAAACACATGAGAAATAGAACAACAAATAAAAGAGACCAACCAAAATGATGGGAGCCATCTAGCGCTATAGAATTTCAGAAGAATTATAAAAAATTTAGCAAAAAATCATCAATTAATTAACCTAAAAATCCTAAAAGTGGTGTGAAAAAATAGTAGTCTTTTTGGTCTTTCTAGGTGCTAACCTTGAGGCTCTACTTTTGTATTAAATGCACATTTTTTCTTCTCAGCCCTAATAAGTTGTTTTAAAGCTATTTAAGTTTCCTAGAAGTCACATTGTAAACCTACCCTACACCCCATTGGGCCTCAACTAGCAACAAGAGTTTCAATCAACGACACGGATCCTTACACCTCCAACATCAATCCCTTGCATGTGAAGTTGGACTTTAGGACGACTGTCCCTTCGGAATTGGTGAACCAATTAGCTCTCGTTGCTTGGTAATTTTTGAAAACTTCACTAATACTTTTGTCAGAAAAAAATTGTATATTATGGTTTTCATCGCTTCTTCCCTTGTTTTCTCCTTTTTTTTCTATTTATCACCATCTCTCTCTCCCCTTAAACTACAACTAAGGCACCATTCAAATTTAAAACCCTTGAAAGTTGTCTTGGGAAAAAAAAAAGTGAGAGAACCACTTGAATCATTGTATTTCTATCTTGTGCAGTGTAACAATTAACAACCTCATTACCAAAAAAAAGTAATTTGTCAGTAGCATTAGAATCATGACAGGCAATGTGAAAACCAACCCAAAAATGATGATTTCCAAAACCAACAGAGTGAGATAGATACCCATAGGGCTAAACTAGCAGATCATCACATAATGTTGAACTAGTTATCTGATCAAATGACCTAAGTTCTAATAGCGCTCTCCAATGCCTTGAAAAACGACATATAAATAAGGAGGCTGATGAGTCAATTAGGCAACATGACCATTCTCCATAATCTATAGCTTCTAATCAAGGAATTTGACCTACTCCCTAAGCTCCACTTCAGACAAATCCTAGATCCACATATAGGACACTTGTTCACAATCATGCTCCAACAATTCCTAATGACCAAGTTTTTTAACCTTAATGATGAATTCTTAGAATCTAATAGAAACCCACAAATCCAAGTAATGGGTCAATGAGTTCGGTTTGCTGACAATTTGGGGGAAATGGTTTGAAGTGTCAAAATGGATGTGCTAGACTATGATGATGGGTTTCATCCAAATGTATTTATTGACCAATTAGATAGCTTGGAAAACTACTTTGAGTAGTATGGAATGATTAATATTGAACGCGTACAGTTTGCAAAAATGAAACTGGTCGAATCCATTAGGAAGTATTGGCAACATGTCCAGCATAATCTTGAACACTACTGAGAGCCTCTCATCACTCAATGGAAAGTCATGAAACAAAAACTTAAGGAAAAATATTTGTCAACCTACTTTCGGAGCAAACTGATTGAATAATTGTTAAACCTTAAATGGTTGACTTCTAGTGTGGCCGAGTATTTGGCTCGATTTAAGAAACTTTTAATTAGGTGTGAAATTAAGGAGGATCAAATCATCAATATCCGAAGGAACTTTTACTTAGTGTTAAAGTTTGTCATCCAACGAGAAGTCTCCCTTAGTTTTCCAACACCATAGAAGAAGCTTCCTGACGAGCCCTTGAGATTGAAAAGTACCTTAAACTCTATCCAACTTGTTGAGTTTCTTCTTAGTCGGTCAATAATAGAACCATATCCCAATCTACCCCAAGTAGTGACTCTATCAAGCCAAAGATCCCCAATACTAGCAACCCCTGTGGCCCAACCATAAATCATCCAACTGATTCGATCACTGATTCTCAAACTAGTTTGTCTTCAATCCAATGTCCCTACTTCCATAGTAGAGGTCACATTGCCTCTCATTGTCCTCAACATACTCTTACCTTAAAACAGGAACAAGAGGATCAAATCGAGGAAGTAGACCAAGTAGTTGAACCCGAACCTACTCAGGTGATGAAAATGAATTATAATTGTAAATAGCCATGTTAATGTTGTTCGCATCGTTCTTTCTATTGCTAATTATTCCAATGAATGGAAGATGATAAGTATCTTCCATACTTTTTCCGAAGTAGAGAGAAAACTTGCAAGTTGGTTATAGATAGGGGTAGTACATGAACGTAGTCTCAAAATCTATTACCAAGAGACTAAAATTTAAGGTAGAGCCATATTCGCCACCATTCATAGTAGCCTAGGTTGACAAAACAACTTTACCCATGACTAAGAGATACTTGATACCAATCAAAATGAGTGATTACTAGGATGAGATTTACTGTGATATTCTACCAATAGATGTTGCCCACATCTTTTTAGGTCGGCCTTAATTGTATGACCTCAATGTTACCAATCATAGGAGAAAAAGCACCTATGTCTTTCGGTATAAAGGTAAAACCATCATCCTGTTACCAACGAAACTACTCCACTTATTGGATACTAAGTCTTTTGAAGTACAAAGCTTTAATAATAAATTTTGTGTGGCCATCATTGCTAGAGAAAATTCTAACTGTTACATTACTCCTAACCTAAATCCTGAGGTTAAATCCTTGTTAGATAAAATTTTCAAATGTCAGACATTAGTGAATTGCTACTCCTACCGTAATCCAACATGTCATTAACCTTGCACCCTTCCACTTACCTATCGTGCCTAAGAATTAGTTCAATCCTTCATTCAACATATCTATGATTTAGATGTTGAGATTCAACATAAAATTGCCCTAAGTAATAAAAGTTATAAACTTATTGCTAAGCGTAACGTAGGAGTCAAGAGTTTCAAGTTAGTGATTATGTCTTGGTTTGCATTCACTTTGAGAGATTCCCCAAACACTTATTCAAAAAGTTGCATGTCATGGCCGTTGGTTTTTTCCCTATTATCCAAAAACTGAAATTTAATGCATATATGTTTGATTTGTCTTCCAACTTAAATATTAGTGCAGTTTTCAATGTGGAGGATTTAACTTCATATTATGGTACTTTTGAGCCTTCTTCTCTATCTACTAGTATTTTTATAAGTGATAATCCTCTCAAAGCATCGACCTCCCACAACATAGAGATAATATAAAGGTCATTCTTAATGAGTGCCTTATTACGTCTGCTAGTAGCATCACCTAACACTTTCTTATCAAGTGGCGTGATCGACCAGCTTCCGATACCACTTTGATTAATTTGGAGGAACTTTGTGACTTTATATCAGAGTTGTTGGATCAGTACCTTGCAAATCACTCTCCGTAGTCGATTTCTTTTGCACCGAACAAGAATGATAGAGAACCATCTAACTTTATAAAGAATTTTGAAAAAATTTATTATAGCTAGGAGAGTCCTAATTGATAGGGGCATTCATGTAAAACCTAGCTAAGCCGACCCTTATTAAAGAGGTGAAGAAGTCGGCTAGGGTTTGGAGGTTATTTCTTAAAGAAGAATTAGGAGTTGTAAGGAATAGGAGTCTTGAGTAGGAGTCTGAGTCCTATTAGGAGTCTTGAGTAGAAGTCTTACTTGAGTAGGAGTCTTGAGTAGGAGTCATATTAGGAGTTAGGGTTTAGAAACCCTACAAATAGTCATGTATTCATCCTCTTTCATTAGGCAATAGATGAATCTTTTCTGCAGCCTTTGTGCAGTAACTTGGAGGAAGGAACCCCTATAGAGTTCCAAGGAGGCCGATCCCCTAAAGAGATCAACCTCAAGCTTAGAATCTGTAAGGGTTCTACCACTTGGTAACAGAGCAGCGTTTTTGGCATCTCGCTGTCCTTCCACAGCCATCTATCAGCCCTTTATAGCCGTCTAAAGCAATTCTCACAATTACTTAAAAGATCGTCGCCAAATTCCGCCGTCATCTCTACCACCGTGGATCATTCTTTGATCTCCCCGTGAATTGCAACAGAAAATTTCAGCCGCATATTGTTGTCTTAACCGATCTATTTGCAATCTTTTTTAACAAAATTTCTGACACACTTCATAGATCATCTTGGCTTCCATCTAAGATTGATCTATTGAAGAATTCATCTCAGAAAACGATTTTGTATTGCTGCAAATTTTCGTCGCAAACTGCTGAAATTTTTCGACGAGAATTTTGCTATCACAACTTGCACCAATTTGTTTGCTATAATACTGCCGAAATTTTCTTGATTAAATTAGATATCCTTGCTGTCATATAAACTGAGATTTTGCTGTCAATTCCCTCCTCAAATCTCTCAAGTTTTTGGTGGAAATTTCGTCAAGAAACCGCTGTTTCTTCGACGACAATTCTGCTCTTACAAGACAACACAATTTTGCAGCAAACTTCCACTGATTTCTATTAAACCTTTGCTGCCATCTACCACAGATCTAAAACTTTCATCCACAACCCTAAAACTCCACTAAACCACACCCTCAAACTTCACCCAAAACAGCCACAAAACAAGCCTAAACCGCAGCCTACATCCACCAATCCACCAACCCTTTCGACCATCACTTCTCTCAACCTATACTTGCCTTTAACCTGATAACAAAAGAGAGATCATAACATTACAGATTTAGAGGCATATACTATGGTATCTAAGGAGGCAATTAATGCTAAATTCGAAGCCTTGGAAGCGCGAATGGAGGATAAGATTCGGACTCTCCTTACCGAACTTAGTTTGGGCCGACCACCAAGCATGAAGAAATCACATCAAGGAGAGAGCTCTAACCAATCGCACCAAGCCCGAAGAGATGACTTCCAAGAGAGGGGAGGCTTTATGACCGACCCCAACTATCCACGCATGAGTGTGGACTTCCCTAGATGGGAAGAAGGAGACTTGATTGGTTGGATCTTGCGCGCGGAGCGATATTTTCGGTACCACAAAACTGCGGATGCATCTATGGTGGAAATTGCAACTATACATCTTGAAGGGGATGTCATACAGTGGTTTGACTGGTTTAAATATACTTATGGAGTCCTCTCATGGCGACAATTCAAAGAAGGACTATTGATCCGCTTCGAACCAACCGATTACGAGAACATTGACGAACAACTAGCAAAGATCCGACAAACCTCAACCGTTCAGGAGTACCAAACCAGGTTTGAAAGGATATCTAATCAAACTTGTGATTGGTCTCAAAAACAGCTATTAGGGACCTTTATTGAGGGCTTGAAGCCAGAGATCCGGGGAGAAGTTAAAGCACGACAACTGTACACGCTTATGGCAGCCATCTCTTTCTCACGACATCAAGAGGAGCGATTGAACCATGAAGTTTGGAGGACTAGGATCGCTTCTCGACCTGCAATGCAGAAGCCCTCAGCCCCCCCTACTATCAATCGAGTCCCTGCACCAAAAATGATGACAAGAGAAGAGCTTCGGGAGCGATCTACGAAGGAGTTATGTTGGCACTACGACGAGCCGTGAAGCCGCGAGCATCACTGTAGAAAAGGGAGACTTCTTATGATTAAACCAGTAGAAGAAGAGGTCATTGAACATCTAGAAGAGAGCCTTGATAATGAAGAAGAAGATGTAAAAGAAGAGCCACAACCGACCGAAGTTATGGTACATGCACTAGCCGGCTACTCAAACCCGCAAACAATGAAAGTTGAAGGCCTTCTAAAACAACAATCGATCACTGTTCTCATCGACATGGGCAGCACTAATAACTTCCTAGACAGTAAGGTTGCTGTTCGGATGGCCTTACTTATCGAGTATTACAGTATGTTTGACGTCAAGTTCACCGATGGACTGATTTTGAAGTGTGATCGTAGGCGCCCGCGGGAGAAACTATTACTGCAGGAACAAGAGATAATTGCATATTTCTTCCTCCTCCCTCTTAATAATCATGAGGCCATGCTCAGAATTGAATGGTTGATGACATTAGGTGATGTTTCCTGGAATTTTATGAAACTAATTTTAAGATTTTACAGTAAAGGGAAACAGGTGATTCTACACGGGAAACATGGGGGCGATGTAATGACGATTTGCACACAACAAATGGAGAAGGTTTTGCATAAAGCATGCAGCGACTTTTTGGTATAGCTTAAGCAGCAAACTAAGGGAGAGCCAATAGAATTTGAAGATCCAAACCAACTTCCTTTGATTTTCAGATATATTTGACGAACCGCGCAACCTACCTCTTGCCCGTCGGCATGATCATTGTATACCGATTCTTCTGGGCAAACCTCCTGCAAATACTTGGCTATATCAACATTTATATCTGCAGAAGGATGAAATAGAAAGGATTGTAAAAGAGATGCCCGAAATAGTAGTTATTCGGCCAAGTTGCAGTCCCTACTTTTCACCGGTGCTCTTTGTACGAAAGAAGGACGAAACATGACGAATGTGTATTGATTACCGAGCCCTCAATGGCATAACCGTCAAGGACAAATACTCTATTCCAATAGCAGATGAATTGCTAGATGAAAGGGAGCACAAGTCTTCACAAAGCTGGACCTTCGATCTGGGTATCATCAAATATGAGTGTGCAAAGAAGACATACCGAAAATCGCCTTTCGAACACACAACGGCCACTATGAATTTTTGCTTTCTTCACCAGAAGGTGGAATATCTTGGGCATATCATATCAGAGGAAGCTGTAGTAGTGGACCCCTCCAAAATTGGAGCAATGTAGAATTGGCCGACCTCGAGGAACATAAAATTGCTACGTGGCTTTCTCGGTTTAATAGGCTACAATCGTAAGTTCATGAAAAACTATGGAAAGATCAGTGCACCACTTACTTTCTTGCTGAAAAAAGATGTTTTTCAATGATCAGACAAAGCCACCACTACCTTCGACGAACATAAAACCGTAGTGACGACAACGCTCGACTTCGACAAGACTTTTGTTATTAAAGCCGATGCCTTTGAAGTCGGAATTGGTGTTATACTAATGCAAGATGGCCGCCCCCTCGCTTATACTAGTAAGGCATTATCTCCTTCCCATCTCAAAATGATTATTTATGACAAGGAGATGCTTGCGATTGTGCATACGATGGCCAAGTGGAGATCGTACTTGATCGGGCGACGCTTTCAAATCAAAACCGACCATAAAAGCCTAAAATATTTCTTGGAGCAAAAGATATCTTCCCCCGAGCAGCAAAAATGGGTAACAAAGCTTCTTGGATATGATTATGAAATAACTTACAAAAAGGGGAAAGAGAATGTTGTTGCAAATGCGCTTTCACAGCTACCCAAGCAAGCTGAATTTTCGGCCATTTTACTTTCGACCTGTGACTTCCTTAAGGATATTAAGAGTGAATGGCAGGAAGATCTAGAGACTAGTAAGATTATAAAAAAATTAAAGGAAGCACTAAACTCCTTGGTTCATTACAATTGGGACTCAAAAAAATTACGCTATAAGGGACGCATTATGCTTGTGCCAAATTCTACTTGCATCTTCACAAGCAGATTTTGGACAGAGTTATTCCATATGCAGGGCGCTAAATTAAAAAGGAGTACGGCGTATCACCCACAAACCGACGGCCAGACGAAAGTGATAAACAGGTGCTTGGAGACAGCCCAAAGCCACCTACTAAATATGACTACCCAAGGAGAACTCCAGACCCAATTGAGTGCCATTATTGATCGACGGATCGTGACTCAACGACGATGACCCATTACTGAAGTGCTAATACAATGGGCGAACTTACCAGTAGAAGGTGCCACTTGGGAGAACTATGACGACTTGAAGATCAAATTCTCAAAATTCATGGATTGTCAGCCTCGAGGACAAGGCTGATTTGAAGAGGGCGGGTCTATTAGGACTTTAGCTAGGAGAGTCCTAATTGATAGGGGCATTCATGTAAAACCTACCTAAGCCGACCCTTATTAAAGAGGTGAAGAGGCCGACTAGGGTTTGGAGGTTATTTCTTAAAGAAGAATTATGAGTTGTAAAGGAATAGGAGTCTTGAGTAGGAGTCCTATTAGGAGTCGTGAGTAGAAGTCTTACTTAAGTAGGAGTCTTGAGTAGGAGTCCTATTAGGAGTTAGGGTTTAGAAACCCTACAAATAGTCATGTATTCATCCTCTTTCATTAGGCAATAGATGAATCTTTTCTGCAGCCTTTGTGCAGCAACTTGGAGGAAGGAACCCCTATAGAGTTCCAAGGAGGCCGATCCCCTAAAGAGATCAACCACAAGCTTAGAATCTACAAGGGTTCTAACACATCACCTAACACTTTCTTATCAAGTGGCGTGATCGACCAGCTTCTGATACCACTTTGATTAATTTGGAGGAACTTTGTGACTTTATATCAGAGTTGTTGGATCAGTACCTTGCAAATCACTCTCCGTGGTCGATTTCTTTTGCACTGAACAAGAATGATAGAGAACCATCTAACTTTATAAAGAATTTCGAAAAAATTTATTATAAATAAAGAAATCAATAAAAAGTCATCAATTAGTTGGCCTAGAAACTCTAGAAATTGTGAAATTGAAGTTTTTTGGTCTTTCTATGTACTAACCTTGGGACTACTTTTGTATTAAGGCACTCTTTTTCTTCTCAACTGAATAAGTTGTTTTAAAGCTATTTAGGTCTCCTAGAAGTCACATTTTGAATTTTTAAAAGGTATACAAGTTCCCTAATAGATTACTTTTGGGAATCATTGTCTTCATTCATTGTACTAAGACTCCTAAACCCCATAAATAATGGAGCTTGTCAATGGATGAGATATTTCAGATTTGAATGAAAAGATATTGCATCCAACCTCTTTCTCTCCTCTCTAATCTCTAATCTAACTCCTCTCTTTGTTTGTTGTCTAATCTCTAATCTCATTCCTCTCTTTCTTTACTCTTTAATATTTAATCTCTCTCTCTCTCTCTCTCTCTCTCTCTCTCTCTCTCTCTCTCTCTCTCTCTATTTCTCTACCTTGTTTTACATCACCAAACCTTAATATATAAGCTGTACCCTGTTCTATCGGACATGCCATTTATGAATCTCATGTTTTAGAAAGCAATGGCTGAGACTCCATCAAATTATGTAATGTCTTAATCGTTGGTTTTATGATTGAAAATACAGCAGATGATGCCTACACGAAGTCCGGCATTCGGAACAATAAAAATCTAGATATTCGTATATGAGAACCTTTTTAAAAAGCTAAAGAAGCCATGAAAGGACTTCAACAAAAAAGATCAGATCAAACTCAAGCAGTATAATCATAACATCCAATTGTCCAACTTACGTTAGTGGATGTCTAACTAGGATAAGGACAAAACACGAATGTCTACCATATGAACCCTCATCAAGGCAATTCATTTGTTGGCTTATCAGACAAATGGGTCATCAATAACTAAGATATTAGAAAAAAGGAAATATCAATAAAAAGTTAACCCATTTCTAAATCCAATATCCTCAAACTAGATGAAAGAACCTCAGACCAGATGCAGAAGTACATCAACAAGCACAGAACTTATTGATGGTTAGGAAAGGCAGGCTTTTGATTTTTATGGCACATGCTATAATTGTAAGATCATAGAATTAGTACTCACTTTTATTAATAGGGTTTTGGTTATGGTTTTATTGCCTCAATCAATGCCTTTATTGGTTATGAATGGACTACAAAGACATATATTATCTAAACAGAGAGTTTATTGAAATCCATTGTGATTATCATAAAGAATATTTTTAATTCCTTAAATTCAGAAAATACTTTGGATAGTTCCTTTAATAGTGATCTGGAAAATACTTCATAGTTCAAGTCACTAACTGTGACATGCCCCTATATTTGATCAGAAGACAACTAAATTTGTTCTAGCAGCATGAATCATGTCAATGCCATACCAAACAAACATGTCAATGGCACAAACCCAGAAGGACAAAAAAAACACAAGATGTTGGTGGGTAGGGTGAGGAGAAACAAACAATGACTCACATATGGACTTGAAGATGGCTATAAAACATTAGAAAAGCTTTATGGAAGCTGCACTGATGTGAAGCTCCATTGAAGTGGGAAGTTGTTGCTAAGAGTGTATCAGTATAATATGTAACTTTGGTAGGTATGACAGACCAGGTCTCTAAAAGATCTAGTTGTCGTACTGTCACGAACGGTCGTCGCGCACCCGCAACAACTTCGTTCAACGAACCGTTCGTCGCTTACACCTACATGTACAGCTGCTTGGCAGCATGTTTTGTCTTGGTTTTGGGTCATTTTGCTTGTAAAAATGTAAGTTCGAACACGCTGCAGCGTTACAAAGCGACCGCTCACCGAACCGAGCAAAACAGCCCCAAAACAGCCCAAAACAGCTCCGTTTTCATGTGCCGCGGGCTGATTTCTGGAATCTGCCTCCGCTCACCAAAACGTCAGCCATCTCAGCCCCTAGGAACCCCCCCGGGTGGCACAGGGCTGGATGGGGCTTCGGTTATATGTCGGGCGTTGAACAACCTTTCGCAAGTTCGCACGTTACCTTGACGGGAACTTGTTGTCGCGCCCGGCACCCGGTGAGCAGCTGTTTGTGGGCTTGCAGCTGTTCGTTCAACCTTCTAAAGCCCTTGTTTTCCCCCTCTCCCTCTTTTCTCTTGTGCACGCAAGGTGCTCGCTGAATTGCTTGTAAAGCTTCCCCTTTCCGCGAGACGTCGGGACTTGTCCGTCGCTCGTTCTCTCGAACTAATCAACTTTCTCTTTTACAGGTCCTTCGGGACCTGCAAGAGGTTGCAAGTGGGCTGATCTTTGCGGAGCAATATCGCAAGGGCGAAGCGCAACTTAGGCAACGTAAGCTAAGTTCGCGTCTTGGCCGCAAGAGTGCCTCACGCCTTAGGCAATTCCAGCTAAGGTCGTGACATTGTGGTATCAGAGCGGGCAAGCACTTCGAGCGAGCAGCGAAGGAACTTCGCAACTTCGCCATGGCAAAGCATCGTGGCGAATCAAGCAAGACGGGGCAAGCCGGACCCTTGCCCCAAGCAGCCGCAGGTGGGCTGCATGTGCACACTCGCTCTCATGCTGTTGGAGCCGCTCAAGAGGAGCGCGGCAGCGAACGTGATGAGCGAGAAGTTGGCTACTCTCCGCGAGCGGAGGAAGCGCAATCTGGAGCGCTAACTAGGAAAAAGAGTCACAAGGAGAGACTCACAACGGCGGAAACCCGCCTGGATGTTCTTGAAGCGAGCGTGGAGGAACTCTACCACGGCTAACAAAGGCTTGTCGGGGTAGAGAGCTCGCAAGAGGAAGCGGAGTCTAGGATCGATAAGGTCGAGGCCCTAGTCGACCGACTGTCGGATGACACCAAAGACTCCGTGCAGCACCTGCAGGAAGTGGTGGCGGAACTCACTTCAAGGGTGGCTATGCTCACTAGAGCACTAAATGCGGGAGGAAGCAACACCCGCGTTGCACCACCACAAAACTTGAGGGCACCCGAGCCTCATGGTTATGGAGGGGCCAGAGATGCCAAAGAGCTCGAGAATTTTCTATTCGACATGGAACAATACTTTCGAGCTACGAGGCCCGATTCTGAAGACACCAAAGTTTCTATAGCAACAATGTATCTGAACGGAGATGCGAAACTTTGGTGGCGAACCCGTTGGGAGGAGATCCAACAAGGTCGGTGTCGAGTTGACACATGGGAGGACTTGAAGCGGGAGTTGAGAACTCAGTTCCTACCAGAGAACACAGAGTTCGTCGCAAGGAGGAAGTTGAGACAACTCCGTCAGAGTACTTCTATCCGAGACTATGTCAAACAATTTTCTGCACTCATGCTGGACATACAAGACATGTTCGAGAAGGACAAGCTGTTCAGCTTCCTCGATGGTCTAAAGCCGTGGGCTCAACAAGAACTAAATCGAAGGAATGTCACCAATGTAGTCGGGGCAATTGCTGCTGCAGAAAGGCTCACTGACTTTGTTTCCTCCGAAGACCCGGGAAGAAGGAAACAATCTTCAAACAATCGCCCTCCAAAACATTCTCGAGGGAAGGAGCTCGGGGGCAACCAAAAGAAGAGGAGTTCCCACAAAGGGCCAAACCCAAAAGGCAAGGCCTCAAAACCTGGAGGATACTTCTTGTGCGGAGGGCCGCACATGGTGAGGGAGTGCCCACAAAAACAGGCACTCAATGCTTTAACAGCTTCCATCCACCCCCCCCGATCGGACAAGGGCAAAGCTGTCGCTCTTAGTTCGAGCAGTTCTGAATCCAGCAGCGACGATGAGGAGTCGCAAGGACCCCGAATGGGGGCAATGCGTTTGTTAAATGCCATGCGGGGTCAAGTGGGGGAGAACACGAAGACAAAGCTACAAAAAGCAGGAATTGGTGAGCTGATGTACGTGGACATCAAGCTAAATGGCCAAACGACCCATGCTATGGTGGACACGGGTGCCACCCACAACTTTATTGCCGATTCAGAAGCAAAGCGACTTGGGTTGATCTTGGAGAAGAGCCCAAG
The DNA here is from genome assembly GCA_004837865.1 of Musa balbisiana. Taxonomy (NCBI): domain Eukaryota; kingdom Viridiplantae; phylum Streptophyta; class Magnoliopsida; order Zingiberales; family Musaceae; genus Musa; species Musa balbisiana. The sequence continues at coordinate 40,557,697 of CM017197.1, forward strand.
TCGAATGAAGGCGGTGAACTCGGAGGCCAGGCGAATCTCCGGGTTGGCGAAGGGAGTTCCCATCAAGATCGGAACATGGAGCGGGAACACCAACATGATGGCAGTGCCACTGGACGACTTCCAAGTGATTCTTGGAATAGAGTTCATGCACGCAGCGAAGTTGGTGCCAATGTCGTTCCTAAACTCCTTGTGTATGATGGGGGGTGACGATCCCTGCGTGGTTCCCGTCTCTCGGAGAGGAACCAAGGAACCCCAACACATATCGGCTTTGCAACTGAAGAAAGGGGTGCGGAAAGGTGAACTAACATTTGTGGCTGCTATGAAGCTAGAGCCACTCGACGAGAAGGCCATTCAAGAACCTGCTGTGGTGGTGAACGTCCTGAAGGAGTTCAATGATGTTATGCCACTCGAGTTGCCGAAGACTCTTCCACCACGCAGAGGCGTAGATAATAGCATCGAGCTGGAGCCAGGAGTGAAGCCTCCAGCGAGACCACCCTATCGAATGCCCCCACCAGAGTTAGCTGAACTCAGGAAGCAGTTAGGCGAACTGCTAAGTGGTGGTCTCATCCGTAGCTCCAAAGCACCATTCGGAGCTCCAGTCCTCTTCCAGAAGAAACAAGATGGGAGTCTCCGACTATGCGTTGATTACCGAGCCCTAAACAAAGTGACAGTGAAGAACAAGTATCCCATCCCGCTCATCACGGACTTGTTCGACCAGTTGGGCAAAGCCAAGTATTTCTCAAAACTCGACCTTCGGTCGGGGTATTGGCAGGTGCGCATTGCTGAAGGCGACGAAGCGAAGACTACCTGTGTGACCAGGTATGGAGCGTTTGAGTTCTTGGTGATGCCTTTCGGCTTAACCAACGCTCCGGCCACATTCTGTACTCTCATGAACCAACTATTCAAGGAGTATTTGGATAAGTTCGTGGTCGTCTACTTAGATGATATCGTCGTCTACAGTCAAACGCTCGAGGAGCATGTCCAGCACCTTCGGACAATTTTCAAGGTTCTCAGGGAGAACACTTTGTTCGTGAAAAGGGAGAAATGCTACTTTGCCCAAACAGAGATCTTGTTCTTGGGGCATCGAATCGGTGATGGCTCAATTCGCATGGATAAATCAAAAGTGCAAGCGGTTGCGGAATGGCGGACTCTAAAGAAGGTGCCAGAGTTGAGATCCTTCCTTGGTTTCGTCAACTACTATCGACGCTTCATAACGGGGTACTCGAAGCGTGCAACTCCACTGACGGAGTTGCTGAAGAAGGAGCAGCCTTGGAAGTGGTCTGACAAATGTGAAGAAGCATTCCAAGATCTGAAGGCTGCCGTTATGGAAGAACCAGTACTCAAATTGCCAAACTATGGGGAGCCTTTTGAAGTCCATACAGATGCTTCGGACTTCGCTATTGGGGGAGTACTCATGCAAGAGGGTCATCCGGTGGCCTACGAGAGCCGCAAGCTCAACGAGACCGAGCGACGGTATCCAGTGCACGAGAAGGAGATGACAGCGGTGATCCACTGTCTGCGAGTTTGGCGACACTACCTCCTCGGATCGCGATTTGTGCTGAGGACAGACAACATCGCTCTGAGCTATTTCCAAACACAAAAGAAACTTTCTCCAAAGCAAGCACGGTGGCAGGACTTTTTGGCTGAATTCGATATGGCAATGGAGTATAAGCCTGGGAGGGCAAATGTCGTGGCTGATGCATTGAGTCGGAAGGTGGAGCGCGTGAATGCCATACAGTTGGAGGGCGGAGGCCAAGCAAGTCAGTTGCACTCCAACTTTCTTTCCATGATCAGGGATGGACTGTGTAGTGACCCCCAGGCAGTCATCCTGATGCAGCTCATCAAAGAAGGCAAGGCACGACGATTTTGGGTCCAGGAGGGACTCGTTTACACAAAAGGGAATAGGGTTTATGTTCCCCGAGTGGACAATTTGAGGCGTGAACTCTTAAGAGAGTCACGATTCCCTTTGGGCTGGACACCCAGGTATTCACCGAACATTAGCTCTCGTGGAGAGGGCCTTCTACTGGCCGAAGATGGGGATTGACGTGGAGGAATATGTTCGAACGTGCCTCACTTGCCAACAAGACAAGGCGGAACAACGGAAGCCGGTGGGACTTTTGGAGCCGTTGCCCGTACCAGAGAGGCCGTGGGAGAGCATTTCCTTGGACTTCATATCGAGCTTGCCACTTGTAGGGAGACTCGGATCGATACTCGTGGTGGTCGATCGGTTTTCAAAGTATGCAACTTTCATTGCTGCTCCCCTACACTGTTCAGTAGAGGAGGCGGCCAAGCTGATGATGAGGGATGTGGTGAAGTATTGGGGAGTCCCGCACAACATCATTAGTGATCGAGATGCTCGGTTCCTGGGACGATTCTGGACCGAGCTATTCAAGTTGTTGGGGTCAAAGTTATACTTCTCCACAAGCCTCCACCCCCAGACGGACGGCCAGACTGAAAGGATAAACTCGCTCTTGGAGCAATATCTTCGGCACTACGTGAGTGCCAACCAACGAGATTGGGTGAAGTTGTTGGACATTGCCCAATTCTCCTACAACTTGCAGCGGAGCTCTGCGTCCAACAAGAGCCCCTTCGAGATTATTACCGGACAACAACCGTCAACTCCTCACACCATGGCCATTGGATATACTGGGAGTAGCCCGTCAGCTTACCATTTCGCAAAGGAGTGGCACCGAAATGCAGATATTGCGCGGGCTTACTTGGAGAAGGCGGCAAGAAGAATGAAGAAGTGGGCAGACTTGGGAAGGCGACCACAAGAGTTCAAGGTCGGCGATTTGGTGTTGGTAAAGCTTCAACCAGCATCACTCCAATTCTTCAGAAACAAAATCCACAAAGGATTGGTGCGCAAATATGAAGGGCCCTTCCCAATTATCAGTAGGGTGGGCAATGTCTCCTACAAGTTGCAGCTGCCGGCGTGGTTCAAAATTCACAATGTTCTTCACGCCAGCAACCTAAAAGTCTACCACTCGGATCCGCAAGATGCTTCCCGAAGTATTCCAACTCGGCTACCTCCCACCACTGCCTCCTACGAGAAGCGAGTTGAAACCATCCTGGCGGACCGTAAGATAAAGCTACCCAATGGAGCTGAACAGACGGAGTATTTGGTGAAGTGGCGAAAGCTTCCCCGAACCGAAGCCAGCTGGGAGCCAGAAGACGCCCTACGACATGAAGAGGCAATCATCAACAACTATCAACAAGCGTCGACGAGGGCGTCGACAATTTAAGTGGGGGAGAATGTCACGAACGGTCGTCGCGCACCCGCAACAACTTCGTTCAACGAACCGTTCGTCGCTCACACCTACATGTACAGTTGCTTGGCAGCATGTTTTGTCTTAGTTTTGGGTCATTTTGCTTGTAAAAATGTAAGTTCGAACACGCTGCAGCGTTACAAAGCGACCGCTCACCGAACCGAGCAAAACAGCTCCGTTTTCGTGTGCCGCGGGCTGATTTCTGGAATCTGCCTCCGCTCACCAAAACGTCAGCCATCTCAGCCCCTAGGAACCCCCCCGGGTGGCACAGGGCTGGATGGGGCTTCGGTTATATGTCGGGAGTTGAACAACCTTTCGCAAGTTCGCACGTTACCTTGACGGGAATTTGTTGTCGCGCCCAGCACCCGGTGAGCAGCTGTTTGTGGGCTTGCAGCTGTTCGTTCAACCTTCTAAAGCCCTTGTTTTCCCCCTCTCCCTCTTTTCTCTTGTGCACGCAAGGTGCTCGCTGAATTGCTTGTAAAGCTTCCCCTTTCCGCGAGACGTCGGGACTTGTCCGTCGCTCGTTCTCTCGAACTAATCAACTTTCTCTTTTACAGGTCCTTCGGGACCTGCAAGAGGTTGCAAGTGGGCTGATCTTTGCGGAGCAATATCGCAAGGGCGAAGCGCGACTTAGGCAACGTAAGCTAAGTTCGCGTCTTGGCCGCAAGGGTGCCTCACGCCTTAAGCAATTCCAGCTAAGGTCGTGACAGTACAGGCCGGAGACAATGATACTGGTATGACAAAACCAAGGGTGTAAAAAATAACCAAATGGAAACATTGATTAATGGTCACACCACAAGGCAACATTTTTTGTGAATGAATATAATAATAAAAAAAATCATAAGTTTCTGAGGCAACTCAGCTGTCAGGATACATGACCAATGGCTTTGCAAGGCCACAAAACTTCAAGACTATGGATGAAGCAAAAGGTACTGCTCTAAATACAGTTAGAGTCTCACACATAAGTTACCCTAGGAGGTAAAGAGCTCTCATAATAGAGCTACTCATTTCCTAAAAGCTTACAACATACTTATCGATATAAACTTATAGACTAGATTTTTTTTGCAATCAGCTTGTACACTAGTGGTTTGGTAGCATACTTAAGGAGAGTGGTTTAGATTCAGTGGATTCTAAGGATAAAAAAACCTTTTAGCAATCACCACACAAAATTGAGATGCCATATTTGATCACTTTGATAACTGACCATGGTTTGAAGGTTAGATTTATAAAAAGAAAATGGAAAGGTAAATTTGCAAAAATCAAAAACTTGTGGGTTGTCTCCAATCTAACATAATAGTCTACGAAGCAAAGTCCACAATTTTAACAGCAAATCTAGACCACCATGTAATTTTGATTAGTGCGTACCAGATAATGGAATAATGACAGAGTGTAATTGGCAGTACCTGCAAAATTGGTTGCAAAAGGCTTGGATCAAAGTCATCTGACGATCTCAAAAGGCTCCATATTCTTAATACTCTATCTCGAAGCTCTAGCATCCGTGCTTGTTCACCATCACTAAGCTTAAAAGGTCCACTTGTATTGCCATTATTGATCAGAACCTTCATGAAGTCAGGTATGGATTTGTATGCATCAATCATCGTACCCAAGACAATAGCTTCAGTGACACAAACAGCCTCTTTCACAAGAAGAACTCGTAACTCTTCACCATCAGGACCCAGTAATAGCTTCAAAACAGGTTGCAAAGCTTCTTTAGTAGTAAAATCTTTATCCTTTCGTCCTTGAACAAGAAGGTTCTCAAGCCTATTCCACCTGCATGCTAGGTAGAGGTACCACACAAGTTAATCCTGACTAGGTGCCAATTCTAAGTAGGTACAATGACCAATCATAATATATTGCACCAAATTAAATCAATTCAGTTGCTTGCCTGAACCTGCCATCTTTGAACAATAGATCAATGAGAGCATCTCTAAGATACGGATTTGGATCAGTTAGAAGTCTTTTAGCAAAATATGGATATGAGGCAGCAAGCACCTTAAAGTTTGGATCAGCATAAAGGGCTAGACCTTCTAGCACTGTGAGTGACCTCAATATTAGTGCATAATACGCTGGAACTGTGAGCAAGTAAAGCACACTATAAGTTAACAATCTTGCTAGATGTCAGTGTGTCGTATATCTAAAGCAATTTTAAATATATGGCTAGCAGAGATGTTGCAATTCTAAATCAGCAGAAATGCACAAGTCTGCTCTCTGGAGTTTTTCAAACACAGATGAGCAATATCATGAGTGAAGTCCAATGCTAGGTACAAATAAAACTCACCGTTAAAGGGATATTGGTATAAAACATTTCCTAGACCATCCACAATGGTCTTAAAGTTGAGCTCACTTACGGTTGAATTGAGTGCATCATCAAAGAAATTCCTAAGAGCTGGGACAATTGGAGATACATCTACATCACATGTTAGAAAATTCAATGCATAGTAATCACGAGCCATGGCATCATAATCCCGATTACCATGTGAACTACATGACCAATAATAGCAGATCTTGCTTCCTCTGGTGTTTCGCTCATCATACCAAAATCAATAAAAGCAAGTTTTCCCTCTGGTGTTGCTAGGAGATTACCAGGATGAGGGTCAGCATGTCGTAACTCTTCACCATCAGGACCCAGTAATAGCTTCAAAACAGGTTGCAAAGCTTCTTTAGTAGTAAAATCTTTATCCTTTCGTCCTTGAACAAGAAGGTTCTCAAGCCTATTCCACCTGCATGCTAGGTAGAGGTACCACACAAGTTAATCCTGACTAGGTGCCAATTCTAAGTAGGTACAATGACCAATCATAATATATTGCACCAAATTAAATCAATTCAGTTGCTTGCCTGAACCTGCCATCTTTGAACAATAGATCAATGAGAGCATCTCTAAGATACGGATTTGGATCAGTTAGAAGTCTTTTAGCAAAATATGGATATGAGGCAGCAAGCACCTTAAAGTTTGGATCAGCATAAAGGGCTAGACCTTCTAGCACTGTGAGTGACCTCAATATTAGTGCATAATACGCTGGAACTGTGAGCAAGTAAAGCACACTATAAGTTAACAATCTTGCTAGATGTCAGTGTGTCGTATATCTAAAGCAATTTTAAATATACCAGGATGAGGGTCAGCATGAAAGAACCCATATTCAAGCAATTGCCTTAAGCTACATTGGACACCAACATTAACCAAGTCCAACATCTTCAAACCTTGCTTCTCGATGGCTTCTTGCTCACTACACTAAGCTTAACCCCATTCACCCAATCCATCGTCAGCACCTTTGCACTAGTGTAATCCCAATATATATCTGGCACAAGGACTTCTTTCTTGTCAGCATATAACTTCTTAAATCTCCGTGCATTCTGGCCTTCCTGTATAAAGCACTAGCGTAAAACATTGAGGCATATAGAGTTTCTTATTGACTGGATACACATTGTAATGGACTCATGAGTTATGTACCTGAACATAATTAAGCTCCTGGTAAACCCTTTTGGCAAACTCATCAATTAGAGCAACGACATTGGTGGAGATGAAATCAACGTACTTATTTATCAGAAAACCTATACCTCTCAGAAGATAAAAATCCAACCCAATTGCTTCTTCAATCCCTGGCCTTTGCACCTTAATGGCGACAACCTGGCCTGAGCACTTAAGCTGAGCCTTGTAGACCTGGCCTAGACTCGCAGCCGCAATCGGCTCTGCCGATATGGCCGAGTAAAGGGAATCGAGAGGCATACCTAGCTCCCTCTCGATGCAAGCAAATGCTTCCTCATTCGGAAACGTCGGGAGCGCATCCTGCTCCAGGTCAATCAAGAACGAACCAGCCGAGAAATTGATTAACGATTACTATCAAGAACAAAGGGGCAATCGGTTAGACCAAGCAGGAGACCTGTAATTCGGCGAGCTCCTCCAGATATTCGGGTGGGCAGATGTCCGGTCGGGTGGACAGGCCCTGCCCAATCTTCACGAATGTCGGTCCCAATCGCGTCAGGGTTTTCGTCAGTTCCACCGCCCTCTGCCGCTTCCGCTGGTCGAGCTGCCCTCGCCGCTGGTCCACGGATAGCTTCAACGCGAAGGTGCCCAACGCCGAGATGATCTCCATCATCCTCAACAGCACCTACCACCAACATTACCAACATCAAGAAGCCGGGGGCAGAGGGAAGAAACCCTCGAATTGAGACTTACCCTGAGGGGCTGAGAGGCATATTTGGCTGCGAGGAGCTGGGGGCTATAGACGGTGGCATTGGCGGCGCGTGCCAAGGCTCGCACCTCAGCTTGTATGTCAACGGTGCGATCTGTGGAAATGACGGACAGAGGAGCGGTGGACGCGGCGGCGGGTGCCTGCGTCTCCACCGCGAGCTCCATGGCGTAATGCCCTCTTCCTGCGCTGCCCCCGCCCTTAGTCTTGGCCGCGGGGACGGGCCGGGCCTCGATGAGTGCTGAGCGGAGTCTCTGCCGAGAGGCCCGTTGCGGCCCCGGCAGCGGCCTGCGCCGACGTGCTGGGGACGGGGGTGAGGGGAGGGACAGGGCGACGGCCATTTCGGTGGGCAACGGCCCGAGAGCGGAGGAAGGAGGCAACACCGCGACGTGCTCGATGATATGTCCTATTGTTTTAAATGAGGAGATTAAAAGATTGCCGTCTCACGCCACCGACCGGTCGACTGGCGGAGTGGGAGGGATGCGTTCGCTGGGCCCCCTCCTCCCTCCGTGGCCGCTGCACGTGAAGTGCACGTGGACCTGGACTCAAGATAGAAGCGATAAGAACCACAATTATTGTAAATATTTTTGCATGATTATAATTCAATAAAGACACCATTCTCATATGTGCACGAATATTTGGGCACTTAACTTTAAATAATACCCTTCCCTTTTTAAGTTTTTACGTATACTTTCTTGAACAATTACCATCTTAGTTCTAATTTTCAAATATTTTGAATATAATTTAGACTGGTAAAATATTTTAACAGATAAAAAGACTCTTGAAAAATCTATCATACATGATGAAGGGAAAGGATACTAAACTTTGTAGCAGCAATAATAAAATTATAAGTTTCAACTATTAAACTTTCTAGTAAATTTATGAAAAAAAATTTTAAAGTTTTTCTCGAGAAGCATCCCTCATTTTCAAATTTTTTAGATAATATTTTTTATTAACACATGAAATATGTTTTTTTTATTTTTTTAAATATGGATCAATGCATAGTTATAATATTTTATAATATATTATAATATTTTTAAATAATACTAAAAATATTATAATATAATAAAAAATATATTATGTTATAATATTTGTATACTATATTTATAATATTTTTAGTCATATTAAAAATAAAATATTATAACATATTTTTGAAAATACTATAAAATAGTGTATAGACACTAAACATAAAATGTTTATAAAATTTATCAAAAGCACTATATTTTAAGTGTTTATGTTTTAATCTACGTTTTGAGTGATGCATGATACTTCTATCAGGATGAGACAATTAAAGCAAGAAAAATCATGTTGTGTCGGAGGAAAACATGTCAGAAGATTGGACGTCAAGCCGGTGGATCGGTCGACATATCAACAGAAGGCTTCGGGCCATAGATTTAGACATCGGGCCAAGAAGAGCGGATATTGCGCCAAGGATATCGGAGTTGCGGAGTCAACTGGCCGATTGGGCAATAGGTTGCAAGGGAGGACAATACACTGAAGAATCAGACAAAGCATTGAGAGACCAATGACATGCCGGACAACATGTGCAGGATTAACTATGATAGCAAGACATGAAGCAAAATGAAGTCCTGGAGTCAAGGACACGATTTTGTTGGGAGTTTGAGAGTTCGTCGGAAGTCCGGACGTTCGTTGAAAGTTATATCGGAACCAGCCAGGAAGTCTCGGAGCTTGCTAGAGAAGCTTGTCGGAACTCGCCAAGAAGATCGTCGTGAAGTCCAGGAGCTTATCGGGAGTCCGTTGGAACATTGCTAGGAGTTCGTTGAAAGTTTACTAGAAGATCGCTGGAAGAAACCAAGACATAGGGACTTGTTTAGCTTAGCAAATGTCTTAGGAATCGTAGTTAGCACGTAATTGGGTTTGGATTTGGGCTAATCCAATTAGGGGCCAACTAGGCCCATGCAAGGACTGTGTTGGGCCCAATAATAGGCCCAAACAATGCCTCACGAGGTGACATCGTTGTGGCACAGTCTTCAAGACTGTGTCAGGCGGTGTTACCGCCAGTCTGGGTGGTTGTACCGCCCCTGGCAGGGTGCCAGGTTGTCACGGACAAACTTTGAAACAGGATGTTTGATGCAATGCTCATGTATGTCCGTGTCTTGTGGGTTTGTTCATGCTCTGTACAGCAGGTTGAGGGACGGCCGAAGGCTAAGAGTCCCATTTGTGTGGGTTTGATGGCCACTTTAGGCTTGTAAATAAAGGTTGTGTCATGTGGACACTTGTGAGAGATTTTCGGTCTATAATGGACCATTTTCCCCTTTGTTGTGCAACTGTTCGGAGCTTGTTAAGTCTGTCTGTAATTTGCATTGTAAACGAAGTGTTTCCTGGATTGTTTGCTTGTGAATCCCGAGTAAGGCGCTTTCTCTAACCCGTTTTCTCTTTTGTAGGTCCTAAGGGACCATGGGGAGGTTTCGGGGAGGCTGACCTTTGCGGACGGACACGCAAGGGTGCCGCACGACTTAAGCAAAACCAGCTAAGTCCGTGACAGATGGTATCAGAGCGGGACAAGCACTCATAGAAACACTTGACATGCAAACGTGGGGGACCTAGCGGGGCTGCGTTGAGGACAGCTAGCATGCGCGACTGTTTTGGGGAAAACGGACATGGAGATGTAGGGTAAGAAGTCTCTCTGAGGAGCGGGCATCTGAGAGTGGCATTCAGAGGAATGGCCAACCCTTCGCGCAAGAGGCACCACGAGGACAAACAAGCTGAGAAGAATGCGGAGCACACAAAGGTTGGGATGGCTGAGTTTGAGTTACGGCTCAACGTTAACAACAACACTTGATGGTGCTCAAAGCAAGCAAAGCGCTTGGCAAAAGGTTGAGACCATGTAAGGTGGAATGAGTTGTTCGGCAACCGAAAGAGTTGCGCAAAGCTCACAGAGGTGAGGGGAATTGCTAACTCAAAGAATTCGGTACTCATGCAAGGGCTTGTATGCGGACGACGGACTGTTCGTGGTCATCCCAAAGCGATCGGAACTCGGCGCCATGGAGCATTGAAACTTTCTCTTCGGCATGCGAAGGATACATCCATAGGAGGCTGAAGTGTGCAGCAAGTTCAGCATGTTGCTAAGCCTTGAGGGGCGCAGTGAGGGCTGTATTGACATGGAGTCGCAGTCTAGCAAGTGTGTTTGCAGGAGGCAGAACAATGCGCAGTTTGTTCAGCAAATCGGAGTAGTCCAAGGGGATGGTGGTCTCCGAATCGAAGAGAGATGTTTGCTCCAACGGGATAGATATCCAGGAGGGATAAGTCCCGACTCTCCAGAGGGAGAATCTTGTGCAACGGACCGCACATGTTAAGGAGGAGTACCTCAACAAATAACACCTCCACAAAGCTCAATGGATCGAGCGAGCGGCGAGGAGTCGTCGCATGATCTCGCTTGAGAGAACGCATTGGTGGATGCATTGCGAGATCAAGTGGGGGAGCGACCAAAAGCAACAGAAATGAAGGCACACTAGGAGTCGATATGGAGATCGGACTCAAGGGAGGGCTGACCCGTGGAATGGTGGGCGCGAGGACCACCATCAACTCAATGCAGAAACGAGGAGCGGAGCAACTTGGGTGTAACTTGGCGAAGTACCCAAGCCGTATGAAGTGAGCCGGCATAGAAGATGGAACATGGAGCGGAGGCGCAGAGCTTTCCGTGGACAGAGGTCAAGGACATGAACTCTTGCAGAGGCAAGAGCAGGATCATGTTGTTCCATGGGTCCTTTCTGATGGAGCGGACTCCTCCTGCATGGTGCCAAAGACGAAGGGAGCTTCTGGGCACATGCACCTTATCTCGGAGAAGCATTTGACGGAGGAACCAAGGCGACTTAACTTGCGGAGGCAAAGTTGGATTCAGAAGGCCTTGGCACGGGGCAAGAGGACGCGAAGGCGAGTACTCTTGAAGAATATGCCACAGTGTTGCTATGAAGTTGCTTGAAGGAAGCGGTGCGCAGCGGAGATTGTGCTGGTAGGGGCAGAGGCCCAGGATCCAGACAATGGTGCACTAATTGCAGCGAAGTTGGTGGACTTCGGGAGCTACTAGGCGACGGACTGTCCTAGAGCGGTGCTTCATCTAGGTGTGACCCAAGAGTGGGTGGATGAAGGTCGATTGCCAAAGGAGCGAACAAAACCGAAGGTGGAAGAGACCCTGCGATGTATGGTAGAGGCCACACATGGAGGGTTTCACAATTCGAGTTCATCCCACAATGATCAGAATGCAACGGAGATGTCACTCAGGAGGCGACATGGTGCAAGCGAATCGTGGTGGCAACAGTTCGTAGGCATGCGATACACACGGATCTTGCCCCCGTGAGGGACAGATCACTACGGATGTATGATCGGGAGCTATGGAATCCACTTCGGTGAAAATGCAACGGAGATGTCACCAGGAGGCGACATGGTGCAGCGAATCGTGGTGGAACAGTTCGTGGCAATGCGATACACACGAATCTTGCCCCGTGAGGGACAGATCATACGGAGGTATGATCGGGAGCTACTGGAAACTCCACTTCGGTGAACAACACGACGGTAAGAAGGCTATGGATTCAAGAGTGAAGGCCATGGTACCGCAGAGGCGGTCTTCCGTGCGTGCATCGAATTTTGCATCGGATGAAAGCCTTGGTCATCAGCATATGGGGGCTGTTCCACCAAGGGTGAGTTCGAATGCAAGGACCAGTGAGTCCCTTGGGAGGGACGTGATCATGCAGAGGGTATGATCGAAGCAGCTAGAGAGTTTGACTGCTCCAGAACTATATTCGCTTAAGGGAGCCCGACAAGTCAGAGGACAAGGTTGAGTAAGCGAACGTTGCGACCAAGGAAGCTAAGGAGAACAGAATTGGTGTAAACTCTACAACATGATGGCAGAGGCCATGCATGGGAGTTGCAGTCTGTCTTTCCATCGACCAAAGGGAGCTGCTTGAAGAACACAGAGGTGTTGAAGCAGGCGGTCGAAAGGGGCGAGGAAGCGACGACGAGTCCAGAGGGACTTAGCTACCCAAACTCAAGCATCAGTTAGTATGGAGGTGGACTCGGAGGAGTGCCACAGAGACATATCTACTGATCGGGAAGAAAAGGGATGCAGAGGCGAAGCGACGGATAGTAGGGCCATGGGCATGGCAGCGCCATGGTACCGCAAAGGCGGGACTTCCGTGAAAGTCATTGATCCCTTGCTCTCGTGGAGGGAGAGCGCTTGGTCGTGAAAGGGGCCAAGGAGGTGGAGTATGCAGAGGCAATCTCCAAGTACCAAGACAAGGCTGAAGGGCGGAGGCTAAAGAACTTCGTAAGACCAGTGTCAACGAGCTTCTCATCAAGATAGCTGAAAGTGAAGGACTTCGGGTCATGCAAGAGTGCACGATCAAGGAACGAAGCAGGCAGTACGCGGTGCTGTACCTTTGCTACTCAGTGGAGTAGGCGACAGGGCTGATGGAGAAGGCGGTACAATCTCAGAGGCGACCAAATCTATCAGAGAATTACTCCAAGTTGGGGTGAAAACTTCCGGCATTCCAGAAGTTCGATGGCATTGAGGAGGTGAATCACAGTAACTAACTCAATGCAAGGAGTGCAAACACTTCAAGTGCTTCAGAAGTGTGAGCAAAGAGCAGGCGAAGGCCAGTAACCAGCTCGATGCATGGAGTACAACCTCGAGGAGGCGGGCAAAGTCAAGTAACCTTTGCCTTCTCAACTACTAAGAGAATGGGTGAAACCGAGTACCCCAATTCTCTTATCTATCCAGCAGAGGAGCTCTGCACAAGTTCAAAGACCCTTCGAAGATAATGGAAGACAATAGTTGTCAAATCCTCACTAACGGTGATCAGTGCTACTGAGAGTAGATTGTCCGCTTCATTTCCCAACGAAATGCCAATCGAAAGCAGAAGTGATGCGAACCTACTTGGATGAGGCAACTAAGCGAAAGAAGAGTCAATGGACAGATTTTGTGGAGGAAGGACCCAAAACTTCAGAAGTTTGCGAGAGGATGCTCGTTAAAGCTCCAACAAGCATCCACCCAGTTCAAGCAGCATGTGGAATTTTGAGAGACTGGCGCAGAAAGGATAGTCTTTTCCTTCATCTAGAGGATCCGCAGGAACCAACAAGGATCAACACAACTCAGCCAACCCCACACCATATTTAGAGTCATTGGCGAGTTGAAGCAGGATGGCGGATCAAAGATTCGACTACTCAAAAACAGCAGCGAAGAGCAGCTGGGAGCCAAGAGGCGTGTTGCAGTTGGAGCAGAAGATTGAAGACTCAGCAAAGGCAAGCAGTTGTAGTGTCGACAAAGGCTTCGACGAGGACGTCGAAGGAATAAGTGGGGGAGAATGTCACGGACAAACTTTGAAACAGGATGTTTGATGCAATGCTCATGTATGTCCGTGTCTTGTGGGTTTGTTCATGCTCTGTACAGCAGGTTGAGGGACGGCCGAAGGCTAAGAGTCCCATTTGTGTGGGTTTGATGGCCACTTTAGGCTTGTAAATAAAGGTTGTGTCATGTGGACACTTGTGAGAGATTTTCGGTCTGTAATGGACCATTTTCCCCTTTGTTGTGCAACTGTTCGGAGCTTGTTAAGTCTGTCTGTAATTTGCATTGTAAACGAAGTGTTTCCTGGATTGTTTGCTTGTGAATCCCGAGTAAGGCGCTTTCTCTAACCCGTTTTCTCTTTTGTAGGTCCTAAGGGACCATGTGGAGGTTTCGGGGAGGCTGACCTTTGCGGACGGACACGCAAGGGTGCCGCACGACTTAAGCAAAACCAGCTAAGTCCGTGACGAGGTGGTGGTATCGCCCAATGCAGTGTCAATGTTAGACTGACACTGGCGATGGTATCGCCTGTGCTCGGGAAACCCAGGATGAGATATTTTTAGGCTCTAAGTTTGAATCAACTTAAAGCCTATAAATACCCCTCTCATCCCTGGTTAAAAGACACAAGCACAGAGAATTCAAAAGTGAGAAAACGCTGCTGCACTCTCTTTAGAAATTTTCTCCTTCACTCTAAGTTTAGAATTCTGTAAGAGAGGAGTGAGTGCTTGTAAGGATTGTCTCCTAAATCCATAAAAAGGAGAAGATGGGTGTAATAAGAAGGTTTATCTTTGCCTATTAAAGGAAGATCGTTAGTGGATGCCGGTGGCCTCGACAAAAGAAGAATCGATAGAGTGAAGTGGATTCACTTCATAAATGTACACTTTCAAAGTTAAGTTTCCGAAATCGATTTTCAACGTAAATAGATTTTATCGTACAAAAGTTTTTGAAGACGTGATTTTACTACTGCACTAATTCACTCCCCTCTTAATGCCGACTCCGTTCCTAACACATCAATCATATGAAAGGAAGCTCGTAGACAATTTTCTAAAACGGATCTCCGCAAAATAAAAACTAAAATCAAAGATCTTTCAAGACAATTCCTCCTAAATACTTGGTATAAGTATTAATATTATTTTTTATTTTTTATTTTTATAAATATTTGATCTATATTTAAAATTTACTTAAATAATTACTTTTTAATTCAAATCGATCACAAATCCATGTAAAGATTACTCGTACTGTGCAATAAGTTTTTCGTATTCATGCGATGCATTTGGTTTAGAGCCTATGAGATTTATTAAATTCGTAATCTTTTACTTTGACATTATATTTTTAGAGAAAATTAAAAAAAACTTCTATCTTATAGAGTGCCTTTTGATCGTATGAAAATACTATTTTACCTCTATATCATCGACCTCTACTATCATTAACCTTGCCCTGCTTTATGAGAGAAGAGGGGGCATGGCAACAATGACAACAACAATAGCATTTACCATCCATCCTAACATGAATAAGAGCGTCAGCGGTTGTTGTTGTTGTTGATCGTAAGTAAGGTAGAAGGTGGGGGCAACTTGCCATTGTTTGCAACCTTTGCAAGCAACGTTAGAGGTGCAAGTGGAAAGATCGTAAAGGTGGCACCTCCGTCATTGGGTCCAACAAAGGTTGCTATACCTCAATTGCTGTGCGAGTCTAATGAAAACGGAGGCCTTACCCTCGACAAGGAAGAGGGTTGTGGAAGTTACAATGGGCTCTTCCATGGTAGGTTTGACGGGTAAAACAGAGGGGATATAGTGGTGGAGGTAGAGGTGTAGGACGAATTTATAAAAATTATTTATAAAAATTATTATTTATAAATATAAATATAAAATAATTATTTATAAAAAAATATTTTTTTAAGGTCAGAGTGTCACGTGAGAATTTTGAAAAAAATAAAAGATTTTCTTCGAGGATTCACCCTATTTTTTAAGAAATTTTTATTTACCTTCCACTTAGCTATAAATTACCGCGTTATCATGGTTATTAAAGTTATTTTGGGATGTATCTGATTGCCGTATGATATGGGAAACCTTACACGAACCACCAATAGACACTTCTTACTTGTTTTCGTACGACTATTCGTTTGTTGCAGTGGATCCCACAATTACAATCTATTGTCGTAAGGGTAGATAATGCAGGTGACACAGAGCCGGGCGGAAAGCACTGCGGACATACGGGTACCATTGGATCCGTGAACTCCCTTTAAACCCTCCCCCTTCCACAATCCCCACCCGCGAACTCGTCATAGGTGGGCGGCACTGCGGTTAATCGTTCCTCCCTCGTTTCTTCGATCACCACCGCCGCTGATCTCTTCTTCTCCTAGGGTTCGTTTTCTTCCTTTTGTCATCTTCTTTCCGCCGTTGATCTTTTCTCTGTGTGCTATCTTGTAGTCCCTTTCTCGATTGGAATCTAGTTTTTCTGCTAGATTTTCTCCTCAAAATTATTGTGTTTTTGTTCACCTCATAACACGGACTAAAGATATCCAGAACTCGTCAATCTTTGGATTGTGATATGTGACAACAAACAATGAATAGTGGGGAAGGCTCGTCGCATTGGCGATGCTTCCTTTGATCTTGCGGATCCATGAATAAACGGTCGGTCGAATCGAGGGCTTCCTTTCGGGGATCGTTGAAGATTATGTTTTCTGTTATATGTAGACGTTTCATGAATTTAGGAGTGTCGATTTAACACAGAGATGCTTCCTAAACGATGGTACGAGTATAATAGGAACTAGGAGCTTCCTTCCTTAATGAAGTGGCGTGCAGTTTCATAGAAATCTGTTTTTCTTGATTTGGTTAACATCTAGCATATAACACTAATTGATATAGAAATATGTCACAGAGCTAATAAAGACATTGCATTTAGGGTTGATAGTATTCTCTAGTACTTTAGCATATATGATGGGAACAGTAAGTACATATAATTACAGGAAGGAAGTAAGAGGTGAAGGCATGTGATGTGTTCCTGTTGCGACAAGGTGGTCTATGATTTTATATGATTTTAGTAGTAGGGTCGGGCCAACTTCTGATGATGGTTGTAGTGAGGAATTGGATGACCAGTTTGTCTTATGTTCCAATATGTTATCAATGTTAGTTGCTGCCTTGTTATATATGATTACAATTGGATTAATATGTTCCAGATACCAGAATTTTTTAGTTTAAGTGGGATTTGCTTTTTAATTTTGCATCCAAAGTAGCTGTTTCTTGTATCATGCTGCATATTCAATTTTTTTTCAACACCCGATAGTTCTTTGTTATAGTAAATGCTTATGCTTTAACATAGACTCCTGTTATGTATGCATAATAATCCACAATGTTATCTGCCCTTGCTAATAAAAGCTTTTATATCAGTGTCATTATCTGCATTTGTTGCAGAGGTAAGTAAAGATGAAAGTAAAATTTTTGATGCAAATGGTATTTGTTCTATTATACAAGTTGTATGCCTTTTCTCAATTTATTTGATTCTTGTAACTTTATCACTAGTCTGAACCTTTCCTTTTTTTTTTGTTGCATTTTTGCAATTTGATTTCCTTTTCTCCATCACACATGACTTACATGTGATTATTTGACATCTATTTGCACATAAATCACAAATTATGAGACTTTCATTTTCTAAATATACCGTGACTTCTGTGGTAAATATCCAATGATTCTCTCTGGTGGTCTTTTTAGAAGTACTTTTGGATAACTTGATTTTTGTATCTGAACCAGTACTAACTTTTGGTTTCTGAAGATCAGCTTATTTGTTTACAATCATATCATTTTCTCTCTAATGATTATCTTTCTTTGCATCGCCATGCTATTGCCAAATTGTTATGTGACATTTGGTGATGTATCTGAGGCATTTCCTTTTTTGGCAGGTTTGTTTTATATCTAATAAACATGGGTATCCTTGAGAGAATCAAGGAGATCGAGGCTGAGATGGCCAGGACTCAAAAGAATAAGGCTACAGGTTCTTTTCTTTCTTGTTGCATGTAAATACCCTTAGATTTTTCCACCCTACATATTCACCTTGTACCAAAGTAAACACGAATGCTATCAGTTTCACTATTTGTTTAAATCGTGATAGTGCTGTAAGTTTTGCATGTAAATGTTAATCTCTTTTTCTTCTCATATAGAGTACCACCTTGGGCAGCTAAAGGCAAAGCTAGCAAAATTGAGAACCCAACTTTTAGAGCCTCCCAAGGTTTGTATGTTTTCTCATCCCTCCTATCTACATGTATTTTGCATATGCATGTAAAATTTGAGCATTGTTGATTCATGATTTCTCTGCATAGGCTCGTGCAATGTTCACTTAGGTAAATTTGACATACAATGGACCTTATGTTCACTTAGCCGACCTTATGTTTAGTTTGGTTTTGTAAACCAAGCCTAACTTTTGGGAAAACTAGTCAAAGCTCACAAAGGGATCTTGTTGGGTCAACTTTAGGCCTAGGCTAATTTGATTGAGTCGCTGTTTTATATATATATATATATATATATATATATATATATATATATATATATCCTTCTACCTCATTTATATTGTCTTTTTCGTTCCATGTTGAAATAGAAACTTAACTATTGGATTATACGAGAACAAATTCTTTATTTATAGAATAAACAACTATCTCTATTTTCGACGAGAATTTGTACATCACATGGAAGAAAGCTATGTCTTTCTATTTTAAAATGAGAAAAATTCTATCAATATATATTGAAGTGATACCTTGGCTTCTCACAAAAGAGAATCATTTCTTTCAATACTTACTTGTTATTAAGTAACAATACTAATGATTAGGATTAGATTCGTGTGCTTAATTATGATAAGAAATCAAATAGTGAAATTAAAATGATTATTCATCGAATGTATTGTATTTTCATCAAATAGTGGGTATGTGAATTTGTTTTGTCCCCCTGCAATTTTTTTTATTTTTGGAATGATCCAGTAAGGATAAACTCAAAATTCCACTTTTATTTTAATTTGTATTTTTAATAAATAAAAAATATTTTATTACAATATGTTACTTTTTTTGTTCATTACCTTTGAGGATCAGTTGTGGTCTTATAGACCCTACCGATGGTCTGGACGAATTTGTTGCTTCATCCAAATGTGTAAAAGATCATAGTTGCACTATATATATATATATATATATAGGGTCCATGTAGCTAAAGCAAGATAACTACCATTAGATAACGAAGTTTTATGTTTTAGTTATGTCAGTGGTTTAAATAGGTGCCCTGATGCTTGCATAGACGCTTGGGTGAGGCGAGGCGAGGCTTAAGTGCCTCAAAGATTGACTAGGCGACACGCTTCAATGAAGTGCTGCCTGGGTGCTCGCTTGAACCCAGGCACTAAGCGCCTCTGGCGAGCGCTCGGTTGAAACAAAGCAACCGAACCAGACTATTAAGTCTGGTTCGGTTGAACAATAGCTTAGTTGGTTCAATTGAACCAACTAAGCTATATCTTACTAAACTAAACACCCTCCCTCGGCGTGACCCCGAGTCATAAACCCTAGCGCAGTCATTGCCTTCGTCGTCGACACTTTCTTTACCACTACCTCTACCGTCGACGCACAGGATCGATGCTTCCTCCATCGTTGTTACCCATATGTAGCTCCTTCCACTGTCGAGGAAGAGGACCGTAGCTTCCTCCGCCACCGACGAACATGTCTGAAGCTTCCGCCATCGTTGTTGTCGTCGTCTAAAGCTTTTGCCATTGCTGTTATTGTTGTTCATAGCTTCCTCCGCCGTTGTTGCTGTCGTCCGCAACTTTTGCCGCTGTTGTCATTGTCGTCTGAAAGTTCCTCTGTCATCGTCGCTCTCTCCTTCCTCACTTTCCCACTATCGGTCACTTTTTTCTCCCCTCTAACTACTGTTAGTAGTAGATTAAATACTGTTAATAGTAGATTATTAACTACAATTATCATATAATAGTCCCCATTTAGATTTTAGCACTGCTAATCTATAATTATTTAGAACTATTATTAGGGTTTCACGATTAATGGCAAGTGTACAAAGCAATTCAAAAGATTCATAAAAAAATTCAAGGATTCTACTTGGAAATATAATTATCTAAAGGATTCTAAAGATTCTATAATGCAGTTGCTTGCATCTTCTATGATAAGATTACTAGAGGTGGTATTTTTCATGTAAAGCAATTTCAAGTAGGGAACTACAAGAATGCATCAACATGTAAGAAGTATTCACTTGATGTAAAAGAAGAGTTGGCTTATATGACTGAAAAAAATGCAAAGGAATTAATCTTATGAGATTTTACCTGTGGATATTGCTAAATATATTAGTGATGATGAAGAAGAATATTATTCAAAAAGTGTTAATGAAAGTGGGAAAAGAGTATATGATAAAAAAGGAAAAGAAACCATAGTTGTTAAGAAGGGTAAAAAGAGACCGATGGACTTATATATGTATCAAGGATCACAGAAGTAACAAGGTCAAGCAGGAGCAAAATTAAGACAAACATAAGTGATGCTTGTGATAAAGAAATAAAAAAAAGAACGATTTAGCACATTGCTCGCTTCTTCTATTAGGTTAGCCTTCCTCTTAGTATTTATCGTTTGGATAGTTTAAATAGATGATTGAAGCAATTGGAAGATATGGTGGGGGATTAAAACCTCTAAGTTATTATGAGTTGTGAGTTTCATTATTGAAAAAAAAGTTGGATTATATAAATGATTTATTAAAGGGTCACAAAAAATTATGGGTAAAGCATGATTGCTTAATTATGTTAGATGCTTGGGTCGATAGAAGAAATAGGAGTATAATTAATTTTATGGTCAATTGTTCTTTAGGAACCATATTTGTGAAGTTAATAGATGCATCATTTTTTATGAAATTTGGAGAAAAGATATGAGTTGCTTGACAAGTTTATGGAAGAAATTGGTGAATAAAACGTCGTCCAAGTTGTAACCGACAATGAAAACAACTATGTGTTAGCTAGTAAGATTTATCTTTTGAATTTTTTAATCTTTTAATTACTCTATGTCTTCAATTTGAATGAAAGAATTTTGTGACTCCTAAGTCTTATCAATTTTGTTATCTTTTGTTTTAGGTAAATTACTTAAAGCAAAAAGATCACCTATATTGGACTCCCTGTGTGGCACATTGCATTGATTTAATATTAGAGGATATTGGAAAGATTTTTGACATTAAGAAGACTTTAGAAAGGACAATCTTTGTTGTTGGATTTCTTTATAATTATACTGGGGCTTTGAATATGATAAAGGAATTCATAGGCAACAAAGAATTGGTGAGATATGATGTCACCGGATTTGCTATTTCTTTTTTAACATTACAGAGCGTATATTGTAAAAAATATAACATGATAAATATATTTACCTCGGAGAAATAGATAACAAGCAAATGAGCAAAAGAAGTGAAATGCAAGAGGGCCAATGATATTATCTTAATGTTATCCTTTTGGAATTTTATAGTTTATAAACTAAAGGTAATGGATCCTCTTGTTCGAGTCCTTTGGTTAACAGATAACAAAAAGTAACCTGCAATGAGATATATTTATGAAGCTATGGATAGAGCAAAGGAGACAACTTAAAAGTCTTTTGATGTAATTAAAGAAAAGTATAAGAACATCCAGTGATTTTAAAAGGCACTCGGGTGCTTGCCTAGGCGCTCGGGCGAGGCGAGGCGAGGCCCGAGCACCTCGCTAATCTCCCAGGCGGCGCGCTTCAAACAGGTGCCGCTTGGGCGCTCGCCCGAGCCCAGGCGCTGGGCATTTCGGGCGAGCGCCTGGGTTAACCAAGGAGATCGAACCAGGATTTTAGGTCTGGTTCGGTCCTGGTTTGGTCTATAATGGTTAGTTGGTTCAATCGAACCAATTAAAACTGATATAAGTGACAACCGAACCCTAACCCTCGTTGCTTACCGCTGTCGCTGCCGCTGTCACCGCTGTCGCTGCCGCTGTCACCGCTGTCGCTGCCGCTGTCACCGCTGTCGCTGCCGCTGTCACCGCTGTCGCTGCCGCTGTCACCGCTGTCGCTGCCGCTGTCACCGCTGTCGCTGCCGCTGTCACCGCTGTCGCTGCCGCTGTCACCGCTGTCGCTGCCGCTGTCACCGCTGTCGCTGCCGCTGTCACCGCTGTCGCTGCCGCTGTCACCGCTGTCGCTGCCGCTGTCACCGCTGTCGCTGCCGCTGTCACCGCTGTCGCTGCCGCTGTCACCGCTGTCGCTGCCGCTGTCACCGCTGTCGCTGCCGCTGTCACCGCTGTCGCTGCCGCTGTCACCGCTGTCGCTGCCGCTGTCACCGCTGTCGCTGCCGCTGTCACCGCTGTCGCTGCCGCTGTCACCGCTGTCGCTGCCGCTGTCACCGCTGTCGCTGCCGCTGTCACCGCTGTCGCTGCCGCTGTCACCGCTGTCGCTGCCGCTGTCACCGCTGTCGCTGCCGCTGTCACCGCTGTCGCTGCCGCTGTCACCGCTGTCGCTGCCGCTGTCACCGCTGTCGCTGCCGCTGTCACCGCTGTCGCTGCCGCTGTCACCGCTGTCGCTGCCGCTGTCACCGCTGTCGCTGCCGCTGTCACCGCTGTCGCTGCCGCTGTCACCGCTGTCGCTGCCGCTGTCACCGCTGTCGCTGCCGCTGTCACCGCTGTCGCTGCCGCTGTCACCGCTGTCGCTGCCGCTGTCACCGCTGTCGCTGCCGCTGTCACCGCTGTCGCTGCCGCTGTCACCGCTGTCGCTGCCGCTGTCACCGCTGTCGCTGCCGCTGTCACCGCTGTCGCTGCCGCTGTCACCGCTGTCGCTGCCGCTGTCACCGCTGTCGCTGCCGCTGTCACCGCTGTCGCTGCCGCTGTCACCGCTGTCGCTGCCGCTGTCACCGCTGTCGCTGCCGCTGTCACCGCTGTCGCTGCCGCTGTCACCGCTGTCGCTGCGTGTCCCGCTGGCTCGCCACTGTCGCTGCTCGCAAACGCTTGCCGGGTTGGCCGCTTCGACGCCTCTCGCTGCTCCCGCCTCCCGCTCCTGCTTCACGCTACCGCTGCTCGTCGCTGTCGCTGTCGTGCTCCGCAAACGTTGTCGCTGTCGTCGCTCGTGCCTCCCGCTGCTCGCCGCTCCCGCTCCCACTCTCGTTGCTCGCTGTTGTCGTCGCTCGCCGTTGCCGTTGTCGTCGCTCGCCGCTGCCGCTGTCACCGCTGTCGCTGCCGCTGTCACCGCTGTCACCGCTGTCGCTGCCGCTGTCACCGCTGCCGCTGCCGTCGCTGCCGCTGCCGCTTCCTCTTTTCTCAGTCAGCAGACTCAACACCCCTTTACACTTCCTTTTAACAGTATACGTATACTGTATACTGTTAATATTATTAAGTTTATTTGAAATGATTAATTTTCAATACTGTTAATAGATTAATAATATATTATTTTGATTTTAATACTATTAATTTTCATTTATTTGAAATTATTGTTAGGTTTCAACATAAATGGCAAGTGTACAGAGCAACTCAATAGAGTCTCCAATGGCATATTTTTATTTAATAGCATATTTTGTATCTTAGATTTTCTAAATTTAATAGCATATTTTTATTTAAAATTTTAAATAATAATATTTATTAATTATATTATATATTTTTATATTTTAGCGCCTCGCTTCGCTCGGCTCGCCTAGCGCCTCGGACGTTTTTGGACCTTAGCGCCTAGCGCTTTTTAAATCATTGAGAACATCTTTGCAATCATTGATGAAAGATGAAATTGTCAATTTCATTGTTTATTACATGCAGTAGGATATTATTTTAACCCAGAATTCTTTTATAAGAACACTTCTATTGAGTTTGATGCAAAGATTGTAAATTGGTTATATAAGTGTATTACAAAATTGGTTCCAAGCTTTGAGGTGTAGGATAAGATCATACGTGAATTATCTTTATATGAGAATACTGATGATCTTTTTGGAATTTCAATGATACTTCGATTTAGGACAACTACATCCCTAAGTATTTATAAGTTTATATAATTAATTTCATGTTTAGTATGTTATTGTTAATAATAAAGTAAATTTTGTAACTGAATGGTGGAGTCTATTTGGAAATTCTATCTTGAACCTGCAATAATTAGCTATCAAAATTCTTAGTTTGACTTGTAGTGCTACGAGTTGTGAGTGAAATTGGAGTGTCTTTAAGCATATAAGTATCACAGAATATTTTTGTTTCAATTAATTTATTCTTTTTTAGATAGATGTATTAATATATTTTTAAATTATGTGACATGATAAATTTACACAAAGAGAAAAAATCAATTAGAACATCAACGATTATATGATTTAGTTTATATAAAGTATAATCAAATATTGAAGTTTTATTATGATTTGTTGAAATAATATTGATCCAATTTCATTATAAGACATTGATGACTCAAATGAGTGGTTGGTGGGGTAAATGGGTGCGAACTTGCAAGATGTTGAAAATGAGCTTATATTTGAAGATGACAACTTAACATGGAGAGATATGGTAAGAGTCTTAGGTGTTGGAGAATTACAGACATATACAAGACATATGATGAAAGCAAAATGAGTGCAGAAGCCTCAAATTCATCTCCTACCATTCTAGAAGAGGAAGAAACATATTTTGATGAAAATGGACGAGAGGAAGAGAAAAATCATGAAATGTTTAAAAATGATGATGTTGGTTATGATGATGATTGAATTTGATGTAAACTTTATTGTTTCGAGTCTTTTGATATTTTTGTTATTAGAAGATGGATAATGTGACTTGGTACTTTAGGTCTTTTTAATTTAATGTCATATTTTTATTTATATAATCATATTTATCAATTATATTATTTTTTATATTTTAATATTTCAGACCGTCTTGTTTTGCTTGGGTGAGCGCTTAGTGCCTCAGGCATTTTGGGACCTTGGTGCCTTTTGATGTTTAGCATTTTTTAAATCACTGAGTTATGTAAATTACATGGATGATATCATTAGGATGTCATGAGAGAAGACCTGGTTTCTTTTTGTAACATGTGATAGGTGGCTGCCTGATGGTCTATAACCCTTGGGACTTGTGCAAAAAATACCTTGACTTATATCTGCACAATGGTGGTTCTTTTAGCTGTGCATAACTTAGTAATAAGTTATTTTTCCTTTTGCAAGAAGTTGTTGTGCGAATCAGTCCTGAACTTTCCCATTCTGCACAAACTCTTTCAGTAGAAAATTACAAATTACTGAAGAAGCCTATATAACCGATAATCCCATTCTAAAGAGAGCTCATTGTTGTAGTACCTAGCAATAGTTGTGCGCTTGCTTGTTTTTCCTCTTTGTTGGCAATTAGGGAAAGTGATTTTTTGTTAAATCATAATGTCACTATTTTTGGAAGCAACTAACTTGACAAACTCTGCCTGTGCATGCTTATTGTTAAATATTTTCGACTGTGGTCCCAAACCTCAAAAAAGGAGGGACATGTTAATCTGTTGATGACCAATAATTTTTTTTTATTCTTATAAACACGGGGGGAATAAGATCCATGAAATTGACCCCCAACAAGTTGGGACAATACAACTTGTTCAATCAATTAATATTTTTTACATATCTCTTATTCTGTTAGGATCTATTTGTGATAAATGCTTTGGGAATGTTGTAATGTAGTGAAACTGCTCTTTAGGAAGGTGGCCACAAGCTTGCTTCTAGTTTTGCTATATGTGGTTCATGATATTGTAGTCTAAATGTTTTTTCTTCTTATTGTCATTTTATGGATTTTTATAGCCTCAACTGTATTACAAATAGGGTTCTAGTGGAGCTGGAGAGGGTTTTGAAGTTACAAAGTTTGGTCATGGTCGTGTTGCACTGATCGGTTTCCCAAGGTTTTTTTCTTTCTCCTGTAACTTTTATTTTTCTTTTGATTTTATTATTGTGAGATTCAATTTTAACTGAACCATGCATGTAAAACTCATTGTTGTTGCTTTGCGTAAGTACCTGAGTGACAACAATATCGGATGGTAGTTTGCTGTGTCGAGTTATATTTGGATATGCCAATACATACATTGAAAATATGGACTTTTGCTCTCAGAATATGCATGGAAGAAACAATACATATTAACAAAGGTGTATCCAAAGGTGCATACAGACTATAATCATCATATAATTAGTGGATACACCTCTCTAGACCAATCTTGGCGACAATGTTGGAGAAAAGGATGATATCGAAGTGATAACTACCAATGACAAAAAGAGGATATGATGGAAGAGAAGAAGAAGCTATTAGCAAAAAGCCCAAAGTAAACAAAATAAGGGCTAATGAATTCATATATACTTCAACAACTAGAAGAAGCAATGTAAAGCCAAAAAACCAAAAGCCCAAATGTAAACAAATTAAGTGCCAACGAACTTGTATATATTTCAACAACCAGAGGAAGCCATATAAAGCCAAAAAAACAAGATTATTGCAAATAAGTACAAATGATGCTTGTGAAAAAGAAGCAAGTGCTAGAATAATATTTGTATATTACTCATCCCTTCTATCAAACATGTGTTTTCTCAATGCAACTTGTTTAGCTTGCTTTAAACAGATGATTGAAGTTATTGAAAAATATGTGCTTCATTTGAAACTTCCAAGCTGTCATGAGCTAAAGTTTTATTACTAAAACGAAGTTGAATTGTATAGATGGTTTGATAAAGAGACATAAGGTGCATTTACAAAACATGACCACTTTATTTTGTTAAATGCAACGACTGATAGGAGACATAGAACTATAATTAACTTTTTGGCCAACTTCGTGCATTAGGAACCATGTTTGTAGAGGCTATTGATGTATCTCCTTTTTATGAAGTCTGTAGAAAAGATCTTTGAATTACTTGATCAGCTTGTGGATGTGATTGGAGAGCAAAATATTATCAGTCATTATCGATAACGAAAGTCATAATCGATAACTAAATTAATTATGTTTTAGGGCTCTTGCTTTGAATGTTATAATTTATTAATTTTATGTAGGTACTTATCAATTTTATTTTACAATTTTTTAGGTAAATTATTGAAAGCAAAAAGGTTGTATTTATTATTAGACTTCATGCTTAGTTCATTATATTGATCTAATGCTAAGGAATGAAAATATTTGAAACATAAAGAAGACCTTAGAGACTATTTCGGCTCGTTTTATATACAATTGTTTTGGACCATTGAATATGATGCAAAAAATTGTGAGAAAGAATAGTTGAGATAATTCCATATTTTTTATATTGCAAATTGTTTATATGTAGAAGTATAATTTTGGAAATATGTTTACCATAAATAAATGTGTGACAAGCAAATGATCAAAGGATGCTAGCCTTAAAGGCACAAATGCTATTATTTTAATGTCATCATTTTGAAATCATATGGTTAATGCAAGTACTGAATCCTCTTGTTAAGAGTAATTTGGATTGCAGACTGAAAAAAAGTTGACAATATAAAGCTGTTGACAGATCCAAAAACAAGGATATCTTTGAAATTATATATGACAATGGAAATGTTAGCCTCATCATCCATCCATTCTATGCAGTAGGACACTATTTAAATTCAAAATACTTTCATTAAAATTCATCTATTTTATTTAAGTTTCATGCTGAAGGTGTTGGTGGGTTATATTAGTGCTCTTGAAGGGTGGTACTAGTATTGATACTCAAGATAAGATGATGAATTTTCATTGTATAATAATGTTGAGTGATTTTTTGGAATTTCAATGACAATTCGATCAAAGTCTCCATACATTAGTTACTTTAATTAAATTAACTTTAATTATAAAATATATAATTGTTAATACTTAATATAGGTTTATAGCTGAGTGGTGGAGCTTATTTGGAAATTCGACCCCAAGCATGCAATAATTTCTCATCAGGATTTTGTGTTTAGCTTGTGGTGTTATAAATTGTGAGTATAATTGGAATGTTTTTGATCATGTAAGTGTATAAGCAAGGAGTTAATTTTGAATAATATCGCCCGTATCGGGTAGTACGTACTGGTCCACCAACAGATCAGTACGCAGACCGTCCGGTACAGTCGATTGAGGCTATTTTTGCTCTGTTACCACCCTAAATCGGTCGTCACCACCCGCTATCGGGTGGTATTAGCCGAGGGAGAAGAAAGAAGAGGGAGAAGAGGAGAACCTGGAGATCCGGCATCGCTTTCCCTCTTCGTTTGAGGTGACGAGGCCTTAGCATCGTCGATGACTTTTCCTCATCCGTGCAGGGAGAAGAATCCTTGGCGACGTTGCAGGGAGAAGAAACCGAGCGTCGTTGAGGCAGTGTTTCTTCTCCCCACGCAGGCAAAAGACAGAGAAGACGAGGCGGCGACATCGCCTTGTCGCCCTTTTTTGCGCGGTAAGGAAATTGTTTCTTCTCCCCACCTTCTCTCCGCACAGGTAGAAAAGAGGCGACGTCGCCTTGCTTTTCTACCCGCGTGGGGAGAAGAAACCTTGGTTTCTTCTCCACACGCGCTAAAAAGGGCGACGAGGCAATCGACCCCCCTTTTTTTTTACATATATATATATATATATATATATATATATATATATATATATACCGAGCGATATATCAAAATGTACCGCTTGGTATATAGTACTGTACCGAGCGAATCTCGAAACTCCGGTACGGTATGAAGTTTTAATTTTGTGAATAAGAACTTTTTTGTTATAATTAATCTAGTATTTGGTATAAGAATGCAATTAATTATATCTTAAATTCTTATGATATTATAGATCTATACAAAGAAAAGAGATCAGTCAATTAGAGCATGAAAGAATATATGATTTCGTTCACATAAATTATAATTAAGCACTCAAGCTTGCAAGATAACATTGGTCCCACTTCTTTAGATACAATGATGATTTAAAGAATAATTGGTGGTATAAGTGAGTGCTAACATACCTAATGTGGAAGGGGATCTTGTTTTTGTGATGTCAGTTTGATATGAGGAGATGTAGTAAGAGGATTGGATATTGGAGAAACATGAACATACACAATCCAATAAGCAAAAACAAAGATTAGTGCAAAAACATCAAGTTTAATGGTAGCAAATGTTGAAGAGGAGCTTATTTTGATAAATTTGGAGAAGAATTTCGAGCTATAAAGCAACTTTCTCAATCTTGTTATTATCTCAATCGGGTGTTTAGTACCCCATCAAACTCTTGTTTATTTTTTTTTAATGTAGTCTAGGACTCTAGGCACTAAAATGTGTCAAGTGCCACAACAACCTAAGGCACTCGCTCGAGCCAAGTGAGATGCTTATAAATACTAATTTTTTTTAAAAATATATTATTTTTTAAAAAATATAATCACTAAAATAAAGTAATGACACATCAAATTATTTTCATTGAAAGTATCAAATTATATTGTTCAAATCTAATAACAAAAATGACAAAACAAAATAAGATTAACATTATGATCATCAAAGTCCACTTTATGGTCTCAACATCCTTAATAATCTTTTTCTTCGATTGATTTGTATTTGTCAAGCCCTTGTTAATCTTCATTAGAATAAATTTTTTCTTCGACAATCATAGACAATGAACTTGAAGCTTTTGTATTCATCTTTATTCTTGCAACTTGTCTTGTGTATGATCTTATTTCTTAAACACCCGAAGCTCTCGCTACGTCTCAAAACAAAGATCATCTTTGATATTTTGCAAGTTAGCACCCATTTCTCCGACCAATTATTCATTTGAATCATTAATACATATAATGAAGTGAGATCAATATTATCTCGCAGATTGTAACGAGCCTTTGATTATACTTTATAGATAACATCATATAGTCATTGATGCTCCAATTGGTTCTGTGTATGAACATGTTATATTATATGGATTAAGATGTAATTAGTTGGATCAATATCTAAAAAAGAATAGGCTAGTTGAAACCAAAATGTTCTTATATATTTATATTCTCAATGACACTCCAATTTCGTTCACAACCTGTAGCACTACAAGTCAAACTAAAAATCTTGATAGTTAATTATGTATCAAATTTTCAAATAAACTATTATCACTCGGTTGCAAATTTATATTTAACTATTAGTAATAACATATTTTAAATATTTATATATTATTAAATTATATAAATTAACAAATACCTTGAGATTTAGTAGCCCTTGGTATTCTTATATAAAGGTAGTTCATTTGTTTCTTGCAATGTACTATAATAACCCAAATATAACTTCTATGGAGTTCTTATAAAAGAATTTTGGGTTTAAATTGTGCCTCGCTATATGTAATATGGATGATGAAGTTGATATTTTTATCTTTTATCTATGATTGTAAATTGTAAAGATGTCCTTATACTTTCTCTTTCCTACCAAAAGATTTTTAGATTTTTTGTTCTTTGGCTCTATCAATAGCCCAATACCGTACGCTTGAACGTACCGCTCAGTATACTCATATCGTACCGAGCTGAACTTGATACTCTGGTACGGTATGAAATTACGAACCTTGGTATAGAATGTATTTTAAGTTTCTTGCAGATGATTCATCTAAGCTACTACCTACAGTTGTCATAATTCAGGTCCCTAAAACTATAGTGATAATCCAAAATACTAGGAGTGACAAATTCAATAGTTAACACATTTAGTTATTAACAAGAGTTTACTTTTATTAACAATAACTAATGAACAAGAGCACCAAAGGAGGTTAGTGGGGTCCTAACAACAATAGAAGAGGGAGAGTGATGGGGTAGGGTGGTGGCTGTCAGAAGATTTTGAGTCAAGAGAAGAGGGAGAGCAAGAGTCGGAGGTATCTCGCGAAAGTAGGGAGAAAAAAAGAAGAGCGGTGAGGGTGGGGGCCGCACCATCAGGAGAGAGGGAGAGAGAGAGAGAGGAAAGTGTTAGAGGGATATAGAGAAGCCAGCCAGCACCACTACCGCAAGGGAGAGTGAGCAAGAAGAGGGGGAGATACTGCTGTTTGTGAGAAGGGAGACATTTTTGAAGGGGGGGGGGGGGGGGGGGGGGTTGTCTTGTGCACGAATGTTGTTCATAGGTCGGTGGTATGCTTAGGTTTCCTGTGAAGAAGGGTCGCACGTCAAGGGGTTGTTGGGTGGTGGTGAGGTTTAGGGTTTGATTTGATCAGACCAAGCGGCTTGAACCAAGATATAGGTTATCCATTGCTAAGACCTAGGTGCTTTGCCTGGTTTATCTTGAGGTGCTTGGGTCTTTAATGCTTAGGTAAGCAGCCATTAACTTTACTTCTCTATCGCCACTATTGTTGCCTCCTCCATTGCCTCTGGTGTCCTCATCATCCTCAGCCACTGCCAACTCCTCCCCTCTTCTTCTCCGTTGCTTCCTCCCCACCTCTTCTCTCTGCCGCTGCCTCCCCCTTGTATCATCGTACAAAATGTACTTAAGGAAAAGTGATTTTTTAGTTGCACTTGTGGCCATGTTAAAAATCTTAATCTTCCTGGTAATTTCAGTCATAACTTGTTGGGAAGAAACTTTAATTCATGGTATAAATGTTGGTATACATATTGATGCAAACCGATTAATTCTCTCTAATCTCATTAAAGAACATTTTTTTTATACTTTGGCTTGGGCCCAAACACCCTAAGGTCATTCTGGATGGTTTTGGTTTGTAATTAAATGTCACGACTTGTAGCTCGTGTGGCCCCCTTTATTATATCTCTATCAAAGGCAGTGAAGGAAGAAGAGGACAATAGAAGAAGAGAAATGAGGGGGCAAGGTCTTAGTGGTACATATTTTAAAAACTCTAGATATCACCGCCAACTGGAGATGAGAAAGTGCTCTCCCTCTAAAGTTTTATCCTGTTTTGCTTGTATTTTTATTCTTTTGGTTTTTTCCCTTGATTGTTACCAGCTGCTATGCTGTCTAGTATGGTTGGTGCTGATTTTATAAGTGACCTATAGATTCCAGGATTGAGATATAAATTCTTGGTTGTTATTATATTCAATGTGTTTAGGTCCTTTACTACAAGTAGCTTATTTATTATTTCTATGTGGCAGTGTGGGGAAGTCTACACTTCTAACTTTGTTGACTGGAACACATTCAGAAGCTGCATCCTATGAGTTCACAACCCTTACTTGCATACCAGGAATTATCAACTATAATGATGCCAAAATCCAACTTCTAGATCTTCCAGGAATCATTGAAGGTGCTTCAGAAGGAAAGGGGCGTGGTAGGCAGGTGTAGTTACTCACTATAGATTAAATTGCCACTTATTGTTATGTTATCTGTCAAACTGAACTTATTCCTGCATTTGTATGGTTTCCGTACTTTTGAACCCAGGAGAATTTTTTTTCCTTTATAGACTGTTTCATCAGGATAAGATTATTTGCACTTATATCAAAGTTGCATTTTATTACATGATGAAGGACTATGGGGAATGATAGGCTACATTTCATACTGTTATGTAGCTTGTTTGTTCTATGACTTATTACCATGTCCTTTTTGTTGGCATGGAAGTAACTTTGAATATGAATCGTATAATGTTGTTGAATCTTTTAGACCTAAAATTTGCTGTAAACCTACAAAAGGAGGTGTCCTAAAGCTTATTCTTATTATAATCAATAATTGTTGTCATAAAAGCCAAGACCACTTTGCCAGGGTATGATACAATATGATGCTGGTCACAATGCCCCTATGATCATTAGCATGTGCTAAGAATTGGTCTGGCCACTTCCTACACAGTCAACTTGACATGTGCCCAATAATACCTTTTGACTCATGTTGTTCTGTGCTGCTCAGCACAACAATGCTTGATTAGAATTGCTTGGACCACTATATATATGACATTGATAATTAAAACAAATTCTGTTTATTTGGGTCATTGATTTTTTTACATCTTTTGGAGCAAACTAACCATCATTGGAGCTAAAGGCTGTTGATTTGAAGTTTTGACCTCTGTTTGCCCCTTTGTAGATTTCTTGAGCTGCAAACTGACATGCCATGTGTAGTTGGGTAAAATGAAATTTGACTTTGGTTTTCTTTGTTTCCAGGTTATTGCTGTTGCCAAGTCATCAGACATTGTGTTGATGGTTCTTGATGCCTCAAAAGTAAGTCGCTTTATGTATTCTTTAGAGCCTCTTTTGTTGGAGGAACTTCCCTTTCATTAATGTTGAATAAAGCATTTCATTGCATGCTTTCATTTGCCTAGTCCTGTTAATAAGTTATTCAGATCTCTTTCTTCCTATTTCCTTTTATTTCATCATATGATAAATAGACATTTCAAATGAGTTAAGCATTTTTTGGGTTTGTCTGCCATCAATATATTGAACAAAGTCTTGACTTAGAGATCACTAGCTTTCCAACATGTTGGCTTATTCTTCTGGCAGTTGTTGAAGCATCACTCAAATTCTTAGATAGGGTTTCCTGCACCAATGGCTACTTCATTGAGGAGGCTTTTCTGCTAGTAATGAGACACATGTCTTCATTGTTAGATGAATCATCTCAACCTGGGTTGGACTGCTGATATCAAATCACCTACTCAATATCTTAATATTTGATGCCTTCAATCTCTTCTGTGGCTCTCTTTTAATAATTATGTAGGCTTCATTCTGGTCTTTAGTTCCTAGCTAATGTCAATCTGTTATAGTACTTTCTTCTACAATATGGTACAAATATCATGCCATCATATATATATATATATGTGTATGTGTATATATATATATTCCTACAGCTTTGTTTAACTCATCTATACTCCATATGCTACATTCTGATCTGTAGTTTCTAGCACATGCAACCTTGTTACACTGCTGGTTTCATCCTAGGATAAATTATCAAGCTCGAGGACATGATCCATTTGTAGAATTGCAGCAGTTAATGAATTACATACTGAGAATTAGGCATATGAGAGAGATGCAGTCTGGAGGTCTAGCATATGTGACAGTGACATAACATAGTGTTTGAGATGCGACAATATGTGCAGACTTACCCCTGTGAGGCAGGCTACCATTTTTTGAGTCAAGATGTTGACACCTATATTCACAAGTTGGCAAACCTATAATGTGCCACCCAAGCTTGAGTGAGAGGGATTAGAAAGAAAAGAGAGGAGATCAGAGGCAAAGATTAAAAGCTTGGTTAAGTCCTCATATCGAAAAGCGGTTGGTTTAGTATGGTGCTGTTTGGCGCGATGACTAGGTATGGTACTGATTCATTATCACTCAGACCAGCAAGAGAGAGAGAGAGAGAAGAGGGGAGAAACAGGAGAAGACAGAAATACAGACAAGGTGGCAACACAAATGAGGAGGCAGCAGTTAAGGAGGATGCGAAAGCAGCAGCAATGTGAAGGAGGCATTGGTGGAGGGGGCATAAGACGCGGAGGCAGAGTAAGAGGAGGAGTTGAAGAGGAAAAGACGAAGGCTGTCAATAGTTGTCACAGAGTATAATAACATAAACAAATAAAAAAAGAATTCTGATGCCAATTGGCCGTCAGACCATCATGGACCTATCACAGGGAAAGAAAATTATAGAAAATGTTTTACTTCAAGGTAATCTGAAATGAACTTCTGGTAAATGACTTACATTCTACCTTTATAATTGAAAGCAAAACTCATTTAGTAAGAGGAAATGAACCAAACCAAGGATTAGTATGGCAATCAGCACAGTTTGAACTTTGAAATATATCAAATGCCAAAAGGACATTAATAGTTGCGATACTAACCTATGTTGGAGGTGTTGATACATGGCATGACATTTTTTGGCTTGTGTTGGTCGACATGACACTTTATTGTATTGTGCGTGATAAGTATTGACACAGTCTACACGAAATAGCAACCCTTATTGTTGGCGATTATGATGCACACTCACTTTAAAATGCTTCATGTCCATATCATGTTTGTGTGAACATCAATACAGTCAGACACTTAAAATTTGTGTCATCTGTACCAAGGTTCGAAATACCATATCGTACCGACGTTTCGACGTTCGTTCGGTACGGTGCGGTACGGTATACCGAGCGGTATACCGTTCGGTATATATATATAAATTAATATATATATATAAAAGATTATATATATTTATATATATTTTTATTTAAAAGCCGACGTCACATCGCCTCGGCGACGTCGCCTTTTCCTTCCCCACGCGGGGCGACGTCGCTGAAAAAGGCGACGTCGTCGTGCCTTTTTTAAAATAAATATATACATAATATTATTTTATTATTATTATTCGTTCCGCCCGGTAGCGGGCGGTCTGCGTACCGGTATATCATCGGACTGGTACGTACCGCTCGTACCGGGCGGTATTATTCGGTATTGCTTATCTTGATCTGTACATGCTTTTTTTGGTGTATATTTAAGGCCTACGAAATGTTGAGTATTGGTGATTTGAATGCAATTTGGACTTTTGACCTGCCTTTTAAATTTTTTTTAAAATACATTTGAAGTATTCTTGTGAAACTTTGCAGTTTAGATGAATAGTTATCTTACAAATTTCATATCATGGTCATAGATTATTGAACTTGTACAAAATATGAAATTTCAAAATTTGTACTCTCATTTCATCATGTTTTCTTGTATTTGTTGCCATCCATCCTATCCTCTAAATGTGTGCATCATTTAAGATGATCTCAGAGTGAGGGGCATCGTCAAATATTAACAAAAGAACTGGAAGCTGTTGGTTTGCGTTTGAACAAGAGACCACCTCAGGTATGTTCTTTGTTTGAGTTTCCTAAGTGCTTTGTGTCTTGGCATTTTGATACCTGCATATTTTAAATGTACGCTACTTGCTGGACCTAGAAAGTCTTTTTTTGTGTTGCTCAAGATGCTCTTGGAATTATTTTGCATTACCACCTATTCCTGCTCTGAGAATGATCATGCTTTTACTTTGCATCTGGATCTTGTAGCCTTAAGTTTCTTTTTATTTCTGTTTCAGAAAAAGCACCACAGAGCATAGATTTATCCAGTTTGTTCTAATCATATTTTAGTTGAACTAAATTATCCGTTTGTCTTTTTAATTTTCTATTGGTTGAATGCCCATTTATAACTTCATCTCTTGCCTTGTTAGACTCTTTGGCTCTTGGGTCATCTTTGACCTTCCATCACCATAGTTGAGTCTTTGACGAAAGAAGACTGCAATTCAAATCAGCCTACGTGCAATACGTTGAGTGAATAGTTATAATCAGCCATGAAGACAGTTATCTGTATAGTAATTTTCATTCTTTAACTTTGTTGATCATTTTCATTTTTCATCCGTTAATTGGTAGGCTACTATTCTCCATTGAATATGGATCTGAACCCTGGATTTTCCCGTCATTTGATTTTTTGGTTAACACAGAAGTGACTTCATTAGCACGGAAGAACATTTGGCAATGAGAATTCTGGGCTGTGGTTGTCCAAAAAAGAAACTGTCTCTTGCTACCACAATTAACAACTCTATTATAAAATACCATAATTGGAATAGCACTATAATCTTATATCTGATATGCTGCTGGAACTTTAGGGACTTTAATTGATTGAGATACTAACAAGGCAGGAATCCTTCTTGCTAGTAGGACTTCATATGGGCTAATTTAGAGATTCCTAATATGTAAAATATCCTTGTAATTGTCTCACCATCTGCTAAGTGTGCACATTATCTAATATTGAACAAGCGTAATCAGATTGTCTCCATTCATTGATGTACTTATTTGAAACTTTTCTCTTTGTTCCTGTAGAAATGAAAATAGCTTTTAGCATTTTAATTACCATTTTTATTATTTACACATGCATGGCCCTTTACATGGAGCTCTTGAAATTTTACTCTCTTAGGAATAAATGAGTGTCTGGTGTTAAATTACATTTTTTAATGGTTGTAGATATATTTTAAAAAGAAAAAGACTGGAGGCATTTCTTTCAATAGTACATGTGCTTTGACTCATATTGATGAGAAGCTATGCTATCAAATCCTACACGAGTACAAGATACACAATGCAGAGGTATGACCTTCAAATTACTCATTGTTTCTTAGTTTCCGAGCACTTATGTACTGGAATTTTTCTTGGAACTTTCAATTGACCTTCTGGAAATATATCTATATATATGGAATTTACACCAAAATTTCATACTGTAGTTGTTTTACCTTAGAAATATGAAAGTCATAGTTTTGTTTCATTTTTCTGTTTGTCAGATGATCCATGACATTGAGCAATCTTTTCATTAGTTTGCAAGCTTAAATTTACAGATTTCTCAACAATCTGAATTGGCCCCAGTGCAAAGTTGTGAACAAATATATTTCAATTTATATATGCTTTTACTGCAGATAATTCTTGTATTCATCAATTTTGCAAAGCTTTATCTAATGAAGGATTTCTTTAACACCACAAAATGTATTATTTGAGGGATACATGTAGCATCCCTGTGAACTGTTTCATTCAATGACATCAAGAGGCACTTGGGTGAGGTGGTAAAAATTCCAAGCACCTCAATGGACCTTTGGCAAGGTTCTGGATGTTCCAGGTGCTCATCTGTGTTAGCCCCTAATCTAGTCCAAATCCAAATCTTGCAGCCCTTGCCAGATCAGAATCCAATTCCCTTCCCCCCTCTCCTTGCAAACTCGATTCAGAACTGCACCGAACCGTCTAACATTTGAATGACTCTAAACTTATCTGTTTTATATGCCCAGTATCTTCAGTGTTATTTCTGAACGTAATTTCTTTTGGAAGCGAAGATCTTCATATTTTTATCCTTGGCAGAAATAATGATGTAATGACTATCATGGGTCCTGCCTTCTTTTCATCAACAATATTTTGAAATGATCGATTGGAGTGTTTCTGAAGGTATTAGTGTAATTTTCTTGTTGAGGTAGGAAGCTCAGCAGCTTCTTAACTTGACTCTTTTTAAGCAATGTGTATTTGTTTAGATATTTTCTCGAATTTTTCATAGGAAAAAAGGGATATTCAGATTCGTATATCTTTTGATCAAACGAGTTGTCGTCTCCACTGCCGCTTGGTAGTTCAACACTGCATCTTCCCAAGCTCCTATGCTGGGTTATGTTCCTGTTCATTTCATCGTGTCCAGCCATTTCTCCTTGGAAGTAGGCATAATAAGATTATTCTAATTTTCACACATAATATGCCATCGAATTTAGCTTAACAAACACCACATGCACAATTCCTGATTTGTTGGACTCCTTAAGTGAAATGGACAAACTCCATGGGTATTGTGGAGCTGTTCGATATTTGTTAGCTTTCTGAAGTCACATACTCAGGTTAGAGTTTGGCTGTTATAAAACTTCTTTTTCACCTCTTCACTTGGTGTTATCTTTATGCTATGAGCTTCCAACATTCAGACAGGGCCTTGCATTTCAACTTAAATTTTAACTGTAAGATTCATTTGGAAACCTTGCTCCCATGGATAACTCACAGCCTGTCCATTTTGTCAAGAAGAGGATCCTAATTATGTTCATTCACTCTTATCTGCGGACATGAGCTTCAGATCTTCTGTTCGGTTTTCTTTATTGTTCAGGTCAGTTATCAGATATCATGTGCAACTGCTTTAGACCATGGTGAAGAACTGTAAAACAGGAACAATAATGCCAAAACTGAGCCATAACCGAGTAGTTTAGACCACGGTATATGAAGGCTATGATTTCTTCCTTGTGGTTAGCAAGGAGATGATTGTATGTTCGAGGGGTCAATTGAGCAGCTGCTACAGATTGTTGTACTGAATGCCTTTCATTGATACAAACATCACTTTGTAAGCATTGCTGATTATTCCATATGGTTCTCTTTTGTTTATGGATCTAATTAGACCCAACTTTTTCTTTCTTGTTGAGTTTTCTAATATCGATTTGTGTCCCTGAGCATTATTATGAAATGTTAGCTTATAGCTATTTCTACATGATATATTAATATGCCAACTTCATGATGTATTTGTTTTTAGGTGCTATTCCGTGAGGATGCTACTGTTGATGACCTTATTGATGTTATCGAGGGGAATCGGAAATACATGAAGTGTGTATATGTCTACAACAAGATTGATGTCATTGGTATTGATGATGTGGACAGACTAGCCCGCCAACCGAATTCAGTAGTCATAAGCTGTAACTTAAAGGCAAGTTCAAATTCAGATTTGATGTGTCATCCTCTATTTATACTTGTAGTTGGCACATTAACACCAGCAACATAGATATTTTCAACATAATTTTACACTCTTAATTGATTACCATGAGAACTCCATTTCTTTTCGCTAAAACGTTGGTCCTCTTCTCGTATTTCCATTATACAGCTGAACTTGGACAGATTGCTGGCAAGGATGTGGGAAGAAATGGGTCTCGTAAGAGTTTATTCAAAGCCTCAGGGACAACAGCCTGATTTTACAGATCCTTTTGTCCTTTCTACTGTAAGTTGCATTTTTTTTTAATGCTTTGGAACTACAATGGAACACTTGTTCGTTGAAGTGCCACTGATTCATGATCTAATTATGTGGCTCTCTCAGGATAGAGGTGGATGCACTGTGGAAGACTTCTGTAATCATATACATCGTAGCATAATTAAAGATTTAAAATATGTTCTTGTTTGGGGAACTAGTGCACGGCACTACCCACAACATTGTGGTCTCTCACACAATCTCCATGACGAGGACGTTGTCCAGATAGTGAAGAAGAAGGTATACCTGCTCTCTGTTTGTGTTCTATCTGGATAATTTATCCTCAATTGTTTGTTTACCATGCTCTTGTTGGCTTGACATGAAAAACACATTCTTCCTTGTTAAGACGAACACTTTATGGTATTTTAGAAGTTTTGGCATTCTTGTCTGACTTTGCTTTTTCTCGACTCTCAGGAAAAGGAAGAAGGGGGGAGAGGTCGGTTTAAATCACATACAACTGGTCCTGCTCGCATATCCGATAGAGAGAAGAAGGCTCCATTGAAGACATGATCATGTTTGTCGCATCTGTCTGGTGATGTGTGTCAAATCTAAATTTCTGGATACCGAGGAGAGAGTCCATGCGTAGAAGAGTTGCTCTTTGGACGAAATCATCCTTGAGAAGCTGGATTCTGAAGCATCCACAGTAAGATCTCTCAACTAGTTGAATCATCATGAACCTTAATTGTCAACTTTATTTTAAGTTTTGACACACATCATAAAATAATTTATTTACGAGTTTGTGAATCATTTTGGATGAAGATCATGAAAGTTTTAGTACATTTCAAAATAATGCAGGATAAACTCTCATTGATTTCCCACTTAAATCTTAAAGTTAGGTTTACGTATTTTACAAAGCCTTATAATATTGGATAATTTATCGAGAAAACCCCCTCGTTGGAAAAATATCAGATGGTTTTGCTTGTTTCATTAATGGTCAAATATGATCTTGGTCGAGTGGTTAAGTTGATGTAAACTAAATCTAATGATTTTTTTCTCATTAAATTGAACAAAGTATGGTTTGGGTTAATGAATAGATTGGAGTCAAAATTCTTATCTAGCTTTTCTCCTCTTCCGTCACTGTCTTTCCATACTCTTTCACCACTTCTTTTCCCTCTTCATCTGCCTTTACTTCATCCTTCCTCTGCATGTCTCGTCATCCCTTCCTCATCTACCTCTCCTCCTTTCGTCATCTACCTCTCCCCTCCTCTCTCCTCTCCTCATCTACCTGTGTTCTCCTCTCCCTCCTCTCTCCTTTTGTCGTCTGCCTCTTCCCTCCTCTCTCCTCCTTTCGTCATCTACCTCTGTTCTCCTCCCCCCGCCTCTCCTCCTTTCCTCATCTACCTCTGTTCTTCCCCCCTCCTCTTTCTTTTCTACCTTCGTTTCTTCCTTCCTCTCCTTTTTTTTCTAAAAAAAATTCTTAAGCTCAAAAAACAATAGTTTACAAACATGTGAGCGTAGATGTATAAATTTAAAGTATTCTATATAAATTTTACCAAAATATTTTTAAAAATACTGTATCTCGTCCAAAAATATTTTTAAAAATTAAAAAAAAAATATATTTTTTAAAAATTCTTCCAAGAAAACAACTATGAATTGAGTGTTGCAATTATGCGTAGTTGTGGATGTATCGATTTTGAATATAATACATTCGGGATGTATCGATTTTGAATATAATACATTTGACTCGAGGAGCTCATTGAAATATGTCAAATAAATTCAAGAAATAATTCTTCTAAAATAGGTCTAACTTGGTCGACCATGTTATCTTATATGACTGGCTTGGTCAACACATAGTTAAATATGACAAAGAATCGGTTTTAGCTGAACTAATTCATTTACCCATCGAAGCAACATGACCTCTGGTTTACCTCTCCACCATCGAACATTTCTATTCCAAGCTCTAGGTCTACATCAAGCGTTTCCATTCCAAGCCCTAGTTCAACGTTGGCTTCTTAGTTCTTAGTGCAATGTGTTTTAGTGACAAATATACAGTTTTAGCTCCAAAAGTGTTTCTTTTTGGAGAGCCCCTCTCTCCATGTGAAGTCTGAAGTGTTCTCTAGTCTTGGGTCGCCTCATATTAGCAAAATCTCAGATTGAAATCATCACTTGGTGGTTGATCTCAGGTCAATCAAATTTAATGTGTTTACATACAGTTGTTGGGTTGAAATAATGAAATTGTATAGGGATTTTATGCTCAAACAATTTTCAGCTTGATAATTTGGGACACTGTGATGATTTCATGTTGACTTATACTTTTCTTTTGGCTCTTATTTAGAAATAATGTAACTCAGCTTAATAGCTCAATAAAAGACACCTTGGAAATAAATTGATAAGCACCCAATGACCACCTTTTCAAAAAAAAATCATACTTAAATCACCTATTTTGAGTCAATTCAACCTCTTAATGGGCTAAATTTTTTCATTTTGACTTTTTTTTAGTGTATATTATCAAAGAAGTCATTTTGACTTTTTTCTGGAAGAAAATTAAAAATTTCTAACAAGATTACACTATTTTTTGGGTTGGTTAGAAATAGTGTAACTCAATTGACACATATTGACTTTACTAGACTCCTTTGAAATAAATTGAGAAGCACATATTGACCACTTTTTCTAATTTTGGAGTTTTAAATGACCTATTTTTAGATGATTGAGCCTTTTAGTGGGTTGTAATTTATAATAATTGAGCAGATTTGGATCTTCTATCTCCTGTTTGGTTACACATTCAAAGGTGGATTATGAAAGTAGCATCTATGAACGTTTTTAAGAAAAGTTGCATATCTTTAGAACTGAGTTACACTATTTTTGGGATCCTATTAAAAAATAGTGTAACCCAGTTAACACTCTCTGAAAACCTTTGCTTTCTATTTATGTGCTATCTGATAATTTATCCAATTGTCTGTTTACCATGCACTTATAGGTTTGACATGAAAACACATTTTCTTCCTTATCAAGACCACTTTATAGTGTTTTAGAAGTTTGGCATTCTTGTCCGACTTTATTTATAACTGATATTTGTTATTTATAGTGGTTATACCAAACATAAGTCACAATCAAGTGAAAGAATGTAAATCGATTTATAGTGATTTGGTATCTAAGTCTACTCTCCATTTCTATTCCCTATAGTGATTTATAGAGAACCATGACACTTACTCTTTTACAATAGATCTCTCATCTCGTATAATTTAGTATCACAACTAAATTTAAAAGGGAGGAAGTGACTCAAATAATACCCAAGGAGAGAGCTACAATACTTCACAAACTCGGGAATCGATGCTCTATTAACCAAGCCTAGGTGGGGTATTTATAGCCCTCAAAAGACTTTAAGAATAGAGTCAAAAAATTTAAATCTTCAAAATTTTGAGGTACAGGTGATACTACCATCGGCACTGGGCAGTACTACCGTCGTAACTTTTGATACTATCATTTTGGACACTAGTAGTACTACCACTATAAAATTTGAATTCTAAGTGATACTATCATCGCTCTAGGCAGTACTATCATCATTATAGACGGTACCACTATCGCCATAGGCTAACAAGTAACAGTGCTTCTAATGAGCCTAATTCGACTCAACTTGAAGCCATATGGCTTTCTTGATAAGTTGACATTGTTTTGATAAATGACCAAAATAACATTGATCAAAACTTTGATAAATCAACCATATATTTGATCCATTTATGAAGCTTTTGGTAATTCATTTGATTTTCTGACACTTCGTCCAAACCTTCGACGTATCGTCTTTTTTTCAATATATTGCCCATTCCAATGACACATCGACTTTTTTACGACATCCAATCTTCTGATGAAATATCCGATCATTCTGACATGATACCCAATCATATAACACGAAGTTCGATCTTTGGCACATCGATCAATCCATTGGCTTAATGTCCAATTTTTGATGT
Source organism: Musa balbisiana (assembly GCA_004837865.1). NCBI lineage: Eukaryota > Viridiplantae > Streptophyta > Magnoliopsida > Zingiberales > Musaceae > Musa > Musa balbisiana. Next base: position 40,600,633 of record CM017197.1, read on the forward strand.
GATAATGTCTCAACGTAATGTTTGACTCTCCTACTCAATAGTTGGCCTATTGGTGGTCTAAGTTCATAATTAAAGTATTTCCTTCGTCACTTATCCCAAAACTATATTAATCGAATAAACTCATTAATTGATTTATCATCAAAATCTGAAATTTAACAATCTCCCTCTATTTTATAATGACAATCAATTGATGATGATGTTTTAACATGACTCCCATGTTATAGTCAACACCTTACTTTTGATGATATCCCTTTGCCACTAGTCATGCTTTATAGGTCTCCACTTTTTCATATACTCCGATCTTTTTTTTAAAGATCCACTTGTAACCAATGGGTACAAACCATCAGGTGCATTAACTAAGTTCCAAACCTTGTTGGAGTACATGGTGTCCATCTAGGAATTCATGGCTTCTTGCCACTTCCTGAAGTCTATACTCGTAATAGCCTCATTGTAAATCTGAGGATTAATATCCTTAACATCATTTCCTCTGATAAATCCCACATATCTCTCAGGAGGATGTGGTACTTTGCCAGACCTATGCAAAGTTAAAACTTGTGTGCTAGGTACTTGACAAACTCAAGTTGCAGAATGATACTTGAGCTAGATTCTCCAATCTCGCTCAACTCTATCATGCTTCTATTATCACCACAAAGAATATATTCCTTCTCAAGGGACACCACTCTCTTGGCAACAAATATTTTTTGGTCCTTGGGATGATAGAAATAATACCCATAAGTTTCCTTAGGGTATCCCATGAACTTGTATCGTTCCGTCCTGGATTCCAACTTGTCGGGGTTATGTCTCCTAATATGTGCAAGGTAGCCCTAAATCTTAACAGCCTTAAGATCGGACTTCTTCCATTTTTATATCTCATATGATGTATACACTACTAACTTAGTTAGAATTCTATTTAGAAGGTAAGCTGCGGACTTTATGGTGTATCCCCAAAATGAGACAAGTAGGTTAGAGAAACTCATTATGGATCACACCATGTATAACAGCATACGATTCATCCTTTTCGATATACCATTTAGCTTAGGTGTATAAGGAGAGGTCCATTGGGACAGAATCCCATAGCCTCTGAGGAATTGGGTGAACTCTATACTTAAGTACTCACCTCATCGATCTGATTGAAAAGTCTTGATACTATTTCTAGTCTGGTTTTTTACCTCATTCTTATATTTCCTGATTTTCTCGAAGGCATCGGGCTTGTACTTCATCAAGTATACATGTCCATACCTAGAGAAATCGTCAATGAAAGCAATGAAGTATGAGTAACCACATATGACTTGAGTTGATATAGGACCACATACATCATTATGTATGAGTTCCAACAACTAAGTGGCTCTCTCTATTTCCAATAAATGGAGAGTTAGTCAACTTTCCACGAAGGCAAGACTCATAAGTTGCATATGACTTATAGTCGAATGGATCTAAGTATCCATCCTTTAGCAACTTTTGGATTCTTCCTTCGTGGATGTGACCTAGCCTACAATGCTATAGATATGCACTGTTTACCTTATCTCATTTCCTCTTGGACACACTTATATTCATGATATGTGGAGCAATGTCAAGCACAAATAAACCATTATGCAATGTTCCTCTAGTGATGATCTTATCATCCAATATTATTGAATAACTATTATTCTCAAAAACCAATTTATATATACTAATTGTCAAACATGAAATAGAAATAATATTTTTGATAATATAACATGCATCCAATGCAATAGTAGCTCAATCAGGTAGATGTAGGGTGACCTCCCTAACGGCCACTGTAGCAACTTTTGCTCCATTGTCCATCTTAAGTTCATCTCGCCTCTTGCTAATCTCCTAGGACTTACCAGAACTTGTAACGAATTGTAGATATGATAAGTACTGTCGGTATCCAATATCCATGTGTTATCATAAGAATCTGACAAATGAAGATTGATCATAAATGTACCTGAAGCTTCTCCAAGCTTCTGTTCTGCCTTTTCTGTAATGTACTCTTTGCGGTTCCTCTTCCGGTGCCCATCTTCGCCACAATGGAAGCACTGGCCTTTGTCCTTTGTCGAGTCCTTCTTAGCAACCTTTATTTTACCCGGTTTGCCCTTGCCCTTGCCATTCTTAAGGGATTTCTCTACCTTCCTTTTTTTTTTTGGTCTCATCAGCATAGAGAACTAGCTTCTCTTTCTTGATGGTGCTCTCGGCCCCCCTCAACATATTAAGGAGCTCAGGAGAGTCACCTCAAGCTTGTTCAAATGAAAATTCATAATGAATTAAGAAAAGTAGTCTGGTAGGGACTGAAGCACAAGATCCACACATAAGACCATTTGTAGACTCGTGAGCTTCTTTATCAACTCAATCATCTTAAGGACATGGTTTTGAACTAATATCACCTCAGTCATCCTAGTGCGGAAGAGACTCTTGGATATCTCATATCGCTGAGTTCTTCACTATTCCTCAAACAATTTGTGGAGATATAGGAGAATGGATCTGATATTCATTTTTTCATGTTGCTTCTGTAACTCAGGAGTCATGGAGCCCAACATATAACACTGAGTAAGGGTGGAATTATCTAAGTACTTCATATAGTGAGCGATCTCATCCTTACTTGCTTCTTCCTCAAGCGTGGGTATCATTGTGTTAAGGACATACACGATTTTCTCCACTGTGAGAATGATTCTCAAGTTGCAGAGCTAATCCGTGTAGTTTAGACTAGTGAGGTGGTTGACATCAAGTATGCCATGTAAGGGATTTGAAAGCGACATGTTTCTGATAAACAAAAGATGTAGAAATAAATAACACATAGATTTTGCATAAAAGTAAACAATCAAGATATGAACTTCTATCTTAATCTACTCATACTATTTTCTCACGAAATACACAACTCCCTCTAGTATGTGAATCAGAGACCCCCGATGGATCTCTAGTGGGGATCAGGATCCAATCGACATCATGGTGTAACCTCAAGGGACTCGACCAATCACACTAAGCCTGAAAAGGTAGGCAACTCTTGCTGATCACAACTCCTTATGATTCTCATTCTGTTCGGCCTCCGAACCATCATGGTCTCGAGGGACTCGACCAACCATGATGTTTGGTTAAGTCATCACCATCGTTACAAGATGAGTTTGATTTGATGATATGCTATCGAGGGACTTGACCAAGCATACAACGTCCTTAGGTTACTGGTGACATCTCTTTATCCTAGGCAAAATCTCAAATCGTAATATAAGTGAGTCTTAAGGGATTCGACTAACTCATTTTACGTTGGGATTCGATTTCTCCCTATAGTGATGGAAGGCCACGTAGGTCAATCTAATTGCCTCATGCTTACTGACTTAATATTATTGTGAGAGGGGATTTTGATTCGGTTTCCTAATATGACGTGTCACACACATACATATTTAATATATATCTATATCGCATGCAAATATATATACATATCTAGTAGGTGTATAAGCAATCACATATTACATATGAGCAATCATACCGGATGATCATAGACCGTAACCTAATATGATCAGGCCTGAGCCAGTAGGAACAATCACTTGCATCACGATTTGTGTGCATCGACGCATCTTCATACCTTATGATTGTGCATCTCGTCCTCATCGGTTCTACCAATATCTTGGTGCATCTCCATGCACCATGATCATCCGTCTCGGCCTCGTGAGTCCTATTGTCGGCTCCATACTCTCGCAGCGCCTCCTCGTGTAATTACAACATAATCACAGGCATACAGACCCGATAATAAATGAGAAAAAATAATGGAGGCTCATAGGCCCCAATAATAATAATAATCACATCACATCATATGGTCCGTCTCGGCCTCTTGGGAACCCTACACTTGGGTGCCCCGTACGACCAAGAAACCCTAGTTGCTAGGGTTACTTGCGGCCAGGAATCCCTGGCCATAGGACAACCTTGGGCGTCTAGGAAACACTGGCCCCCAAGGTCCCCTTTGCAGCTAGGAAACACTGGCTGCAAGGTGTCCATGGGTGGCCAGGGTTACTTGCCCCATGCGGCCAGGAATCCCTTGCTGTTGGGTCACCTAGACGGTTAGGAAACCCTAACCGCCAGGGTTCCCCATAGAGCCAAGACTCATAGCTGCATGGGAGACCTTTGCCATGGCCAAGAGCTTGTTGCTCTTGGCTATACAACCTTTGGCCAGGCCGAGAGCAACAATTTATGCTTTCGGCCAAGGCTGCTTGTTCGGCCAATCTATAGGGTAGCAATAGTTGCTACCCTTTCTCCCTCTTTTACGTCAACAATTTTGACATCAAAAGACCTTTCTGAAACACCTCTCAACAGTGAGAAATGGTGATATCTAGATCTAAAAACTATGATAAAAAAAATCATAGTAACAATGCATAAAACTATTCTACATGATTCATCAACACACGTAGTTAAAAAACAATCATTGCATGAACCAACTGGCTCTGATAGCACTGTTGAGAAATTTGATCAGAGCATCACATGCATAGTAGAAGAACATAAAACAAAAATCTAGATTTTTTAAAGAAAAATATCTTGTTATCGTGCAATGATTAGTATACAAAAATTATAACATCGAAAACCATACGTATCTTGTGAGATGTATTACCTATGAAGATCATATATCCCTGAAAAATCTCATATTAATAAGAGAAGATGAAAGATATCAACTGTCCTCTCTAGTAGTGATCCACATGGTAGATAGGGCGACGACGCTCCTCAAATCGTAGCACGATCTTCCTCTCCACGCTCACCATAAGACTGCATCATGATCAAGAAGGGGTCAACCCTTCTTGCTGTCCATAAACCTCAAACTAAGACTATCGACTAAAAGGAAGAGGAGAGAGAGGAGAATATGAGCGGCAGCCAAGATAAGACTAACCTATGCCACCTTTTGACCTCTCATATTTATAGATATTCCTGTCATTTAATCTTAATGGATACTGTCATATTGAGTATTAAATCTTCATCCAATTTTAATAATTTAAAATTTTATTGGACATCCGGGTGCAAAACATCATTATCACAACTTTTGATGTCTGTTTAGTTTGCAGCAGCACGAGTAAAATATCCAAATGAATGAAATAAGAGGAAAAGAAAATCTAACACGGAATATAATTCTATTGTCAGCAGAGACGTATCCAACACTCCAAGCAAAAGAAGCAGCAGTTCTTGCAGCTCCATAGGGTTTACGTTACAAATCTCTATTGCTAATTGCAATAAACTTGACAATTCTAACATTATGGGAAGCACAAAATATATTGTTCAAGTATAAAATACATTATCGATATGTAAGAAATTTTATATATTAATAATTATTGCAGTATTAATATCATGAATATTATATATTAAAATATCTTATAAGATATCGGAAGATCCACTTAACGTCATATTCGAGTTTTTAATCTCTGAGAAGGTGACGCTAAGAGCCAGACTACTCAGATTCCTCACTAGCAGGACTCTGCCCTACTATGCTTGTTGTGGTGCTCGATTCCATCAATCGATCATCGGAGTTTTTATTTTCTATCCCGACAAACAACACAGTCTCATCGGAGATCCCTCCATCGATGCTGTCACCTTCCTCTGCTCTTTCCTGTATTTGGAGGGCAAGCTCAAGGTTCCGAACCACATCAACCATGGAAGGTCGTTCCTTCCCAGTATCAGCCAAACATTTCACTGCAGTCTCTACAAACGTCTTGAAACTCTGTGGAGCAATCTTATCCTTCAAGTAGGGATCAATGATCATGTCGAGCATGCCATTCTTTTGGCAGTGCAGTGCCCACTCCGACAAGCTCACCTTTTCATCTGAAAGCATGGGGTTAAGAGCTGGCCGAGCACACAGGACCTCAAACAGCACGACCCCAAAAGAGTAAACATCAGATTTCTCTGTGAGCTGCATCATTCGAAAGTACTCTGGATCGAAGTAACCAAAGCTTCCCTTCACCATCGTGCTGACATGGGACTTGTCGGCGGTCGGACCAATCTTCGAGAGCCCGAAATCTGAAACTTTTGCAACCCTTTTGTCATCTAACAATATGTTTGTTGCCTTCACATCTCGATGTATGATGGTATGCTTGGCACCGGTGTGAAGGTAATGCAGACCGCGTGCAGCCCCGATACAGATCTCAAGCCGCTGTTTCCATGGAAGAGGCGGCTTCTGTGTCTTGCAAAGATGCTCGCGGAGGGTCCCCTGGGCCATGTAATCGTAGACTAGGATCATCTCACAGTTCTCCTCACAGTAACCGATCAAAGAGACAAGGTGGTTGTGTCGGAGCTTGGAAAGCATCTCAATCTCTGTCTGGAATTGATGGACACCTTGCTCGGACAACGGGTTAGCACGCTTGATGGCTACCTTTGTGATCCCACCATCTATCTCCCCACGGTAGACCTTTCCGAACCCACCAACTCCAAGAAGACGGGACTCATCGAAGTCATTTGTGGCAGCTTTTATCTCTGCAATGGAGAAGTAGCGGCAGAGATTGAAATCAGCCGACGCAGCTGAACGTGTGTTGCCATAGAGGGAGAGAGGCGACAAACCATAAGGCCCATTGCTTGTAACTGCACCCTTCCCTTCCTTCATCATCTTCTTCTTCTGGCATTTGCACATTCCAATCAGGCAAAAACCAGCGAGCAAAACAGCAAAACCTCCGACCACGCCACCAACAATAACAGGAACTTCACTCTTATGTTTCGCACTCCTCTTCCTGAGATCTCTAGGATCAACGTATAGCTGCGAGCGTGCTCCTGGATTAAGACCAGCCAGGCTGTTATTACTGTTCCGCAACTTGAACACCTCAAGCCCATTCAAGATGGCATCATAGTACTCTGGTTCGGAGAGTGTATCTGGATGAAGCGCAACCCACAGATCCATCTTCCCTCTTCCCATTGTCATCACCACATAGTCCTTGTACACAGGGATACCGATCCCGCCACTCCAACCAATGACATCAGCTTCTTCTGTTGCAGTCTGGTTATTAAGGTAGATGTCAAAGACTCTCTGGTTTACCTTCACTATCGGATACTGGATCTCACAGAAATGTAGCCGGACAAGGTAAAAGAAGCCAGCATCCAAAGGGAGAATCCAGGTTAGATTGTAGTTCAAGTTCACCTGTGCATTTGGACCCATTGATCTTGCTGTGGAGTAGACATCCGGTGGTGCAATGTAACTTGGAACACTGGTCGGGTATGTGATGGTAACATTCAGATCATTGGAGTAGGACACACCAAATGCAGCCCCATAAATGTAAGGCGAGTCGTCGTCCCAAGAGCGGAACAAGCCGGAGTCTTCGATGCGGGAAATTGCTTGCCCACCCACATTGAGCCGGTAAACTGTCTCCAGAGCTTGGTCGGGATCGATAGTGAAAACATTATGATCATCATCTCCATCGACAAGCAAAGGTGTTGCTGAGCTAAACAAGTCAGGGATTGATAGAATCTCGATACCGTTAATGAAAGCATAGGAGTTGGGATGGGTGGTCGATGGGGTGAAAGTGAGGTTTAGGCCGCCGGTGGAGACGTTTACGGAGTATTCACGGATTAGATAGGCGAAATTTAGGGCATCGGCAGTTAGGTAGGCGCTGAAGTTGTGAAGAAGGGTGTAAGGGCCAGATGTGACGGAGAAGAAGGCATCGGAAGCGGCATGGTTGGAGTAATCGGAAGGGTAGAAATGGAGGCGGATAAATATCCGGCCGGCGCTGAGAGGGAAGCGGTAGGTGAAGGGAGAAGTGAAGACCCGAGCGGTGGAGTACGGGACCGTGGAGACCGATGGATCTTGCCGTAGAGCATCGAAGCCGTCGCCGTTCAAGGAGGGGGCGTACCTGGTTCCGGTGTCGCCGGTCCAGGATCGTCCGTCGAAGCTAGATGCCTGGCCGGAGGCGCCGCAGTTGAGGAGGATGTCGTCTCTTGGCACGTAATAGGTGGAGTTGTCGACAGCAACGACGACCAAAGGAGTCGCCAGTAACAAGAAGGCGAAGGAGGCACAGAGAAGGGAACGGAGCTGCATCAGAGACCATGACTGATCCAGGAAATGGAACCCTAAGTCCATCAAAAATCGGATATTTAACGAAGAAATCGATTGGCCTCACTCTACTCTCCGGAATTCAGAAGGGAAAAATAGCATTCAACATCTAAATCTTCAACTCCCGCGCTCACGTTCAGCTAAAAGCAGAGGAAAACCAGCTAATATTGCATCAAAATCAACCTTGGAAACAAGGGAGAAATCAGGCGGTAGAGAGAGTAACCACGAAGAACTGCGAGACAGTTGAATTGGGAGTCGCGGAGGGGAGGCGTCCATAATATGACTCGGCGCCACAATCGTCGCAAGCAATAGATTGCAAGAGTCGAGTATGTTTTGAGTGAAAAGGATGAAGTCTGCGTCAACACCGACTCACACACGGAGTCAACATAAAGACAGGCATCCACTCGAATTTTGTGTTCATATGCAATTAATCGACCAAAGACTTGACTCAGTCAATTTCTTATTGGATATATTTTCTCTCTTAGCATCCCCATTTCCAAAAATTTTTGCTTGCCCTTTGATTCGTGGACGATCGTTTTTCTCATTCGAATCATTGTTTTTTGGATTGTTGATTCACTAATGATTCATTGTAAGTTTACTATGATATGATTTACTATACATTTAATAGGATTGATGATGATAGAAGATTATGATTAAGGATCAATAATAAAAATAAATATGGTAGAGTTTATTGTATTTCTAATATGTCACGATCCTCAATTAACCATGATTTGAGGATCAATTAATATGATTCATGTGTATGATTGGAGGATAATCAATCCCTACTCAAATATGTATAAATATACAATAAATAATCTTTTTCATAACTCGACCAAGGCTTCCTCTTCCTTGCTCTTGATAATAATTTTTCCTTTTCTCCATTGATGTTACAAGCAATAGTGATTTCTCTTCCTCGTAATTCTATTCTACTTGTCATTCTCCACTCATATCTTTTTCACAACAATGTAAATTGCACGTTGCATGTGTCTCCTTCCTCCTACACCGACATCTCCTCCTCCCACTACAAGCGACTCTCCCACTTAGATGCTTCTTCTTCCTTGCTACCCGATAATAGTGAATCCTTCTCTGTTGATGTGCCTAGCAATAGTGATTCCTCTTCCTCGCAACTTTGTTCTACTCGTCATTCTCTACTCATCTTTTTCTCACCACAATGTAAGCTGCACGCTGCATGTATCTACTTACTCCCACACTGGTGTTTCCTGTTTTTCCCACTATAGGTGACTCTCCCAGTATAGATGACCCTCCATCGGTAATTCTCCATCGACCACTTTCTCGCATCACAAGCGACGGTCTCTCCTATCCAACTTTTGGCCAATAGTGTGTTCCTCACTGTAGGCCATTAGCGACATCATATATCACAACATCGGGGCAAATCGTAGGCCCCCTAGATCTCCTTGAATCAACTGCTTTTGCTCCAGTAACACCTCTCGAGTGTTTAGGCACTTTTCATAGCACCAGACATTTGACCTTTTCTTATAGTACAACTTGCCTTCCAACTAATATTGACTTTTTTTTTTCAACGCTGCATCGACATTAAACAATGTTGATCTAATTTGATTTAATCTCTTCTCCCTCAACAATATGATATTCATCCAACCACAACATTTGAGAAATTTAAAACTTCATAACTATAATACTCATGTTCATATGTTAATAACATAAAAAATATTTTTAAATAATATTTTGAGCTTTCTCACAAGTTTTAGATTATATATATGACTTGTTTTTTATAATGATGATGCATATTTATTAGGCAAATGTCCTAGTACTTTGATAATAAGAACATCTATTGATAGTTGTAATAAATTATTTTCAATTGCATGATAGAGATTGAGGTAAAGTGGTTTTTGCATTAGTTGAGAATATATATTATTAAATATAAAATTTAATAATTATTAGTGATTGAAATCCAAATCTCTTTCTTTTTCTCAATACAAATCATGGTTATTGCATAATTTATCTATCAAAAAATCTTGTGATTGATATATGAGATAAAATGTTACAAAGTTATTTTGGGCTATTGCTAGATCTCCAATTTTATATAAGTTTAATGAATTCATCACAAAAGTTAAGAAAAAATCTAATGAAAGAAAAATATAAATATAATATTGTCACAACCCCCAAATTAACATATTCAAGAGGCATGAACCTATCTTAAATTAAGAAAATTTATAATTCATTAACAACACAATCTAGGATCCAAACTAACATTTGGAGATATTGAAAACTATTCCAACATTATTCACATATATAAAACTTGTGCATTTATAATCATACACCACATAACTTGATAATTTAGGAAATCCAAAGCCAACTTAACAAAATATTAACCACACTTATAAACCGATTAGTGTGAGAATCTATACAATTATAAAACCAATCATTTACAACAAATTCATATCATCATAAATTAAACTTAACATTTCAAAATTTCAAACGTGAGATGTCTTTTAAAACTTTTATATGATATATCAATTCAAATTTGTCGTTAATATTTCATTGCACATAATATGTATTTATACAATAAAAGCATATCAACCAACAAAGTTTTGTCCAAAATCGTCAGCCCAATCCTAACATTTTAGTAAGTGATAAGCTAACTTAAAAATTTTATATAGCAATAGAGTGAGCTACAAAACTCAGTAAACGACTAACATATCCATGACAAGAGATGGTAGTTCAAACGACCTTAGTATCAAAATTACAAGATAGGGATACAAGAACTCAAAGATATCATTTATTAGATATAAAACCATAAATATCATTTCATTTGACACATGTTTTATTAATAATAATGAAGTAAAGAGTAATTTTGGAGCATATCAATGACATACAAAATATTTTGGATCATATCAATCGCATATAAAATATTTTGGAGCATATTAATGGCATATAAAATATTTCAAAGCATATCATTGACGTGTGAAATATTTTAGAGTACATCAATAGCATATGAAATATTTTAGAACATATCAATAGCATATGAAATATTTCGGAGCATATCAATAGCGTATGAAATATTTTGGAGCATATCAAAAGAACAAATAAGAAACATAAGTTCAAATATCATATTTGACATTATATTCATTTCAATTTTATCCAAAGCTCACATAAAAACTCATAAATAATATTTTAAATATCATATCAAAAACATAGAGGGTGAAGTAGGATCATAACATAATATGGTTTATCCATTTCTGGATGATCACCAAATATAAGTCTCCCACGTTTGAGAACTCTATACACACGTCTGGATGAAGTCAAAGGGGGCCAGTAAAGCATCGTGGGCTCTAAACATAACTCCCTTTTTCATTTCTGATAAAAGCTTATATTATCCCACAAATATTAGAGTATAAAAGGATATTATGAATAATAAATTTAGTATGTATCAGAAGCATATACCAAGACATACGTGTGTCTATATGAAACAATACGATGCAAACATAAACTTTTATGCAATACATTTAGATATAACAAGAATCAATGATAAAAGCTATAAGTGTGTAAAACAATCACACAAGACTCAATTGAGGAAAAAATTCTAAATGAATTCAATTTTAAAGAGATGAAACAAGAATAAGCAAAATTAACAAAAGTTTTATTTCAATAGAATCTATAAGGCACATTAACACTCACTCACACACTACTGGCATCCACTCGAGTTTGTTATTCATATGCAATTAGTCAATCAAAGACTCGGCTCAATCAAGTAAATATGTGAAGGATGTTTGGATGAATGAATTATAATTGTGGGATCTTTTTCTCATGTCTCCTTAACACTTATAGAGGTTAAATTGTATATATATAATTATAGAAAATTTCTTATTGGATATATTTTTATATTGGACAAATTTTTAGAAAAAAATATAAAATTCTCTCTTAGCAAACTCATTTCCAAAAATTTTCAAACAACATCCTTTGCTTGCCACCTTTGCCCTTTTATTCGTGGACGCTCATTTTCTTTTTCTGCTCAAATCAATATCTTTTGGATTGTCGATTCAGTAAGGGTTCATTATTAGTTTACTATGATATGATTCACTATAGATTTAATAGGCATGAGGATGGTAGAAGATTATGATTGGATCAATGATAGAATATTATAGTTGAGTTTATTGTATTCCTAATATGTCATGATCCTTAATTAATCATGATTTGAGGATCAATTAATATGATTCATGTGCATGATTTGAGGACAATCAATCCCTCCTGTATAAATATACAATACTTCATATAAATTATTGTTTTCATAACTTCTCTTACTTGGAATGTTCCCAGCAATAGTGATTCCTCTTCCTCGCAACTCTATTCTACTTAGTCATTCTCCACTCATCTCTTTTTCACAACAACGTAAACCGCATGTTGCATGTATCTCCGTACTCCTACACTGACGTCATCGGATCCTCCTTCTCCCACTATAAGCAACTCTCCCACTTAGATGCTTCCTCTTCCTCACTACCCGATAATAGCGAATCCTTTTCTCTGTTGATGTGCCCAGCAATAGTGATTCCTCTTCCTCGTAACTTTGTTCTACTTGCCATTCTCCACTCATCTCTTTCTCACCATAATGCAAGCTGCAAGCTACATGTATCTCCTTACTCCCACACCGATGTTTCCTCCTCCTACTATAGGTGACTCTCCCAATATAGATGGCCCTCTATCGGTGACTCTCCATGGACCACCTTCTCGCATCACAGGTGATGCTCCTCCTCTCCAACTTTTGGCCAATAGTGTGTTCCTCACTGTAGGCCATTAGCGACATCGTATATCACAACATCGGGGCAAATCACAGGCCCTCTAGATCTGCTCATGTTCACTGCTCTTGCTCCAGCGACACCTCTCGAGTGTTAAGGCACTGTTCACAGCATCAGACATCTGACCTTTCCTTGTAGTACAACCTGTCTTCCATCCAATGTTGACATTTTTTTCAACGCTACATCGACATTAAACAATGTTGATCTAATTTGATCTGATCTCTTCTCCCTCAACAACATGATATTGCATCCAACCACATCATTTGAGAAATTTAAAACTTCATAATTATAATACTCATGTTCATATGTTAATAACATAAAAAAATATTTTTAAATAATATTTTGAGCTTTCACAAAAGTTTTAGATTATATATATATGACTTATTTTTATAATGACGATGCATATATATTAGGCAAATATCCTAGTACTTAGATAATAACAACATTTATCGATAGTTGTAATAAATTATTTTCAATTGCATGACGAAAATTGAGGTAAAGTGATTCTTGCATTAGTTGAGAATATATATTATTAAATATAAAATTTAACAATTATTAGTGATGAAAATCCAAGAATTCTTTCACGAAGGAGATCTTCTCATAAGCAAATCATGGTTATTACATGATTTATCTATTGAAAAATCTTGTGATCGATATATGAGATGAAATGTTATAAAGTTATTTTGGGCTATTGCTAGAACTCCAATTTTATATAAGTTTAATGAATCAATTGGAAAAGTTAAAAAAAATAATGAAAGAAAAAGACAAATATAATATTGTCACACCTCCCAAATTAACACATTCAAGAGGCATCAACCTATCTTAAATCAAGAAAATTTATAATTCAAACTAACATTTGAGGACATTAAAAATAATTCCAACATTATTCATATATATAAAACCTATGCAGTTTATAATCATACACCACATCACTTGAAATATTTTAGAAATATTTTGGAGCATATCAATGACATATTAAACATTTTAGAATATATCAATGATATATGAAATATTTTGGAGCATATAAATAGCGTATAAAATATTTTAGAGTATATCAAAAGAATAAATAAGAAAAATAAGCTAAAATAGCATATTTGACGTTATATTCATTTTATTCTTATCTAAAGCTCACATAAAAACTCATAAGAAATACTTTGAATATCATATAAAAATATAGAGGGTAAAATAAGATCATAATATAATATAGTCCATCCATTTCTGATTGACCACTAGATATAAGTCTTTCACATTTGGGAACTCCATCCACCCATATCTAGATGAAGTCAAAGGTAACTAGTAGAGTATTGCGAGCGCTAAATATAACTTCTTTTTTTATTTCTAATAAAGATTTATATTATTCCACAAACACTAAAGTATAAAAGGACATTATATGCAATAAATTTAGCATATATCAGAAGCACATACCAAATAATAAAAATATATATGTGTTTATATGAAACAATATGATGCAAACATAAACTTTTACGTAATACATTAAAATATCATGCAATATATGACGAAAATTAAGGTAAAGTTGTTCTTGCATTAGTTGAGAATATATATTATTAAATACAAAATTTAACAATTATTAGTGATTGAAATCCAAAAATTCTTTCACTTACGAAGGAGATCTTCTCATAAGCAAATCATGG
>CM017197.1:40620055-40625055 GCA_004837865.1 Musa balbisiana
ATTATATTACTCGGTCTAAACAAGTTTAAACTTTGGACAAACCTTTAAATTACTCCAAGATGCACAAAATTATAATTTTCTGATTTTTCTAAAATTTGTTTGATATTTTTATGGTATTTTTATTTTGTGATTACTCTAAGTTTTTCTAATTTTTTAATTCTTCAAATTTTAAAACTTTCATGCAATATTTATTAACCTTTTAGCTTCTAAATAAGTTTTACAGTTATTGTAAAAATTTGGGTCCTAAAACATGATGGTCTAAATCTACTTACACTATTTTTGGTGTATTTCAGTGCAACTCAATCTAAACAAATGGCGACTTTTAGGAAACCTTTAAATTGCGATAAAAACATATTTTTTTTATTTTTAAAATTTTAAATAATATTTTTTTATTTTTTTTTCATCATGTGAATACTTTGGATTATTTCAATGTCTTCGATTTCTTCAAATTTTGATGAAATGGTGCAATATTTGGTAATATTTGAGCTTTTGGGGCAAATTCAAAAATTATATAACTGAGTCTAAGTCTAATCAAAACAAGTTGGAAACATTTGAATTGCTCCCAAATGGACAAAATTGAACTTTTTCTATTTTGGAAATTTAAATGATAATTTTCTAGTATTTTTATATTATGAATACTATAAATTTTTCTAATTCTTCAAATTTTGATTCTTTCGTGCAATGTTTTCTATTTTGAAATATTTATCCAAAAACAACATGGCTTAGACCCATTTACACTATTTTTGGAGGTAATTAAAAATAATAATTAAGTTTAAACCTGGTCTAAACAAGTTAGAACATTCAGAAACCTTTGGAAAACAAACAATTACAATACATTACACTATTAAATTTGATAAGAACTTTCATCTTAAAACCACTTATGTATTTATATATTATAATTTCATCAAAGTTGCTAGAATTATTTTTTCACTAAGTTGCTTCAAAATTATATTGGACAACAAAAAATACAAACTACTTATCATTGGTCACAACTATTGTGATACAGGTGAAAATTTATATGATCGAAATTGTTGACATCATGTGCATTTCTTCTTTTTCTTGCTACTATAGTTGATTCGATCCTTCCTTTCTTTCTTTTTTCGACTTCACCATACTTTTTAGAGGTATTATGATGAAATCATCTTCTCATGATATTCAATATTATTTACTCCAAGTAGAAAATATCTTATCATTATAAGTCTTTCAGCTATATAATATTCTTAATAAAAAAAATATGGATTAGCATTTCAATACCCAATCACAGTCATCTCACGAGAGCTTGGAATTTTCAATATATAGAAATGACAATATAAATAATATTTCTTTAAATCTACTAAAACTATCTTACGAGATATCTTTACTTGTAATTTAGTATTAGTACGAGGAAAGACACTGTAGTATGGACCCTTCAATGTTAATTTTAAGCCATCGACTATTTTATGATGAATGTAAAACCTAATATTTCTCATTATCATGTGAATAATAAAGGTAATAGGTAAGTCACAAACATCCTTGAACAATAAATTTATACTTTTAATTCATTTGTTGTGAGTATTATATATCAACGACAAGGAAAAAAATATAATTCCAATATGAAACATTCTCTAAGATTTTTTATTAACTTTTATATATATTCATTAAATTTATATAAAATAGGGGCTCTAGTAGTAGTCAAAAGTAACTTTGTAGCATCCTTATTTCGTATATCGATCATAAGATTTTTTTGATAGATGAACCATGTAATAATTATGATTTGATTATGAGAAGATCTCCTTCATGATTGAAAGAATTTTTAGATTTCAATCTCTAGTAATCATTAAAATTTCATATTCAATAATATATATTATCAACTAATCCAAAAATTACATTTATAGATTCTTATACTCAATCTCTATCATGCAAATGAAAATAAATTATTACAACTATCAATAGATATAGCTATCATCAAAGCACTAGGATTTTTGCCTATATCATCATTACTAAAAATACGTCGTATATATAATATGAAACTTCTAAGACAAATCCCGAAAGCCAAAAATATTTTAAAAATAATTTTATGATGTTATTAACATTTGAACACGAGTCTTATAGTTATGAAGTTTTAAATTTCTCAAAAATAAAACTATATGATGAGCCAATCTCCCATTCGAAGTCACCACAAACTTCACTAAGCACAATCTGCCGTTCGAAGAAATAGGCTTTCTTGTATGATATAAAACTCTGAATCTTTTTTAAATTTTAACAGTAATCGTATAATCAATATTTGTCATAACTTAATCTTTAATTTGATCTACAATAAAGACCTACTACATTCTTTATGACCTCTATTTAATCTTCACAAATTACACTCATGCTATATGAAACTTGATAATTTTGAAACTTCTAATTCCACCACGAGTTATCTAAAGCTATACATTGAGCTTTTATCTAATAACTTGTAGTTGCAATATATTCGATCTTAAAGTTTCTTTGAATCATATACTCTTTCAAGGTTTTTTTAAATTCCTCTTTATTTCAAAATACTTGTATAAACATATTTATTGGGTTACAAAATAGTATAATTAAAAATACTTGACAAAATAAGTTTCATGTTATTTAAATGCCATACCTGAGGTCAATATAGGAAAATTCATAATCTTTAGCATAAGAAACTAGTGTGTTTAATGATACATCATCATTTACGCTACCATCACATTTAACCCTTGTTTAATATTATCATATATGTCCCCACGTAAAGTAACTCGTCCAATAATAACTTCTAATGCTTCATAAATAATATGATTAATGTCACATTTGACCTCTCATCATATTTTTCTTCAACTAATTTAGTTTCAAAGATATCACCACTTTTATCATCTTCATTATAACAAAATCTGAGCTATTTAGCACTTGATTTTCACCTAATTAGGTGTCTCATCTAATGTCTAACTATCAATATCATCAAGAACGGTAAATACTTTATCTAGTTGAGGATCTTCCCTTTAATGAGGTCATTAGCAAAAGAAGATTATAACCTAAAATTCCATGAACCAATATAAAAATAAAATGAGTTATAAAAGAGGAGGATTTTACGGAGGAAGGAAACCATGCAAGGGAAGGAGATTTAAATACCACTTTGTTCATGAAAACAAGAGATTTAAATACTATTCTCTTCTTTAAAACACTATAAAGTTTTAACCTTTAAGTAACTATTAATTGCACAGATCTAAGAACATCATAATATATGTAATATGCAATATATTATATAAAATAATAATAATAATAATAAATAAATAAATAAAACTATGTAATGTGTTACATATGTTATCAATCACATAAGTGACTTATAGAACACTTATAACAAGTACTACCAATAGTGAAAGAATAAGGAGATGCTGATGAAAGCAAGGAGATACATATAATATACGATTTATAATGTTATGAGAAAAAGATGGGTGAAGAATAATAAATAGAATATAATTGTAAGAAAGAGAAATTACTGGGCATATCAGTAGAAAAAAGAAATCGCTATTATCGATTAGTAAGAAAAACGAAGTCAGAAGAGTTAGAAAAGAAATACATTTCATTAATATCAAATATTGTGTAGAGGAGGGATTGATTGCCCTCCAATCATATAAATGAATCATGTTAATTGATCCTCTCAAATCATGATTGATGGAGGGTCGCAACAACATGCTAGGAATATAATAAAATCAGCTAGATTTACTTATATCATTAATCTTCAATCATTATTTTTTATCAATCATATTAAATTGCTAGTGAATCATATTAAAGTAAGATATTAAGTGTGAATTTGAAATATTTTCTAAAAATTTATCCTATATAAATACCTATCCATTAATTTTTTTTATAATTATATATAAAATTTAGTTGAGGTGAAAAAATATCCCATCATCATAATTCATTAGTCAAAACATCGTCCACATATTTACTTGACTGAGACAAGTCTTTGATCGACCAATTGCATATGAATACCAAACTCGAGTGGATGCTGAGTCGACCACCGAGCATTTCTTTATGTTGACTCCGTGTGTTTGTGTGTGTCAGTCTTCGCGCAGACTGCATACTATTCACTCGAAAATTCTGAGACTCCTGCAATCTCTTGCTTGCGACGTTCGTGGCGCAGACGCGTATCGTGAACGGCTCCCTCCGCGACTCCCAATTCAACTCTCTCGCAGTTCTTCGTGGTAACACTCTCTACCGCCTGATTTCTCCCTTGTTTCTAGGGTTGATTTTGATGCAATATCAGCTGGTTTTCCTCTGCTTTTAGCTGAACGTGAGGGCGGGAGTTGAAGATTTAGATGTTGAATGCTAATTTTCCCTGCTGAATTCCGGAGAGTCGAGTGAGGCCAATCGATTTCTTCGTTAAAGATCCGATTATTTATGGATTTAGGGTTCCTTTTCCCGGATCAGTCATGGCCTCTGATGCAGCTCCGTTCCCTTCTCTGTGCCTCTTTCGCCTTCTTGCTACTGGCGACTACTTTGGTCGTCGTTGCTGTCGACAACTCCACCTATTACGTGCCAAGAGACGACATCCTCCTCAACTGCGGCGCCTCCGGCCAGGCATCTAGCTTCGACGGACGATCCTGGACCGGCGACACCGGAACCAGGTATGCCCCCTCCTTGAACGGCGACGGCTTCGATGCTCTACGGAAAGATCCATCGGTCTCCACGGTCCCGTACTCCACCGCTCGGGTCTTCACTTCTCCCTTCACCTACCGCTTCCCTCTCAGCGCCGGCCGGATATTTATCCGCCTCCATTTCTACCCTTCCGATTACTCCAACCATGCCGCTTCCGATGCCTTCTTCTCCGTCACATCTGGCCCGTACACCCTTCTTCACAACTTCAGCTCCTACCTAACTGCTGATGCGCTAAATTTCGCCTATCTAATCCGTGAATACTCCGTAAACGTCTCCACCGGCGGCCTAAACCTCACTTTCATTCCATCAACCACCCATCCCAACTCCTATGCCTTCATTAACGGTATCGAGATTGTATC
>CM017197.1:40632555-40667555 GCA_004837865.1 Musa balbisiana
TATCTACAACCGAGGTTGAATATGTAGTAGCAGGTGCATTGTACACAAATGAAAAACACTTTAGAAGATTATGAACTTTATTTAAAAAATATCCCTATAAAATGCGATAATACTAGTGCAATATATTTAACAAAAAATCACATTCAATACTCTAGAACTAAATATATTGACATTAGGTATTATTTTATTAGAGATTAGGTTAACAATCATGACATATCTTTAGAATTTATTGATACAAAGCATCAATTAGTAAATATTTTACAAAAATATGAATGAGAAGCAATTTGATTTTACTAGAAGAGAAATAGGCATGTTAAATCTTTCAAAGCATGAATATTTTTATGTATTTTTTGGATTATTATCTTGATTTCTCGATTTTCATGTCTTAAGTTTTCTTTCAAATCAAGATCATATCCTATAACTCTTCCTTTTGCTAAAGAGAAGTTTTTCTTTCAAATGAATTATGACCATTCTCTTAATTTCTGGATGTTATTCACTTTAGCTTTCTCTTGAATCAAGATCGCTTACTATGATTTCTTCCTCTTGCTATTTATACTGCTAGTACCCTGAAAACCTAGGATGAGATTATTTTGACTCCAAATTTGAATTCATTTAGGGCCTATAAAAACCTCACTCATCCCTATTCGGTGAACACATCAACTGAGAACAAAAATTGGGAAAATACTGTTGTAATCTTATGAAAATTCTCCTCCTCTAGCTCTAAGTGTTGATTTTAGTCTAAGAGAGGGGTGAGTGGGTTGTAAATGTTATCTTTTTAAACTTGTGAAAAGGAGAAAAGAGTTGTAAGAGAGTAGTTGATCTTAGCTTATTGAAAGAAGACCGTTAGTGAATGCCAATGGCCTCAACGAAGAGAAATTGGGAGTGGACGTAGGTCACAATGACTGAACCACTATAAAACTTGGTTTGTATTTTTGTTTTGCTTTTCATTGTCATTCTTATATTGCAAACTGATTTACTTGCTTACTACTTTCACTATGCTTATGAACGCACTTTCAATTTAAATGCTTTCCGATATCAGTTTTCATCGAATGTAATTTTTTCAAATCGATATGTTTTTTCATAATCACTAATTCACTACCCATCTTAGTGTTGATTTTGGTCCTAACACTAAAATGATGTAAAACTTGCGTATATAGTCCAAATATTTATTGAATGTTTCTCCTTTTCGTCAATGACAAAGGGGGGAGAAATGATGAATATTTGAAATTATGTCAAAATGATGTTGAATTTGGTATCATGCATGAAGTAATAAATGGTTAAAAAAATTGTTTTAGTAGTATGAATGCTATGCCCAAAATAATGTTAATTTTGGTATCATGAAGTGATGAATACTTTAGTATCATGTAGGTTATGCCCAAAGTGATGCTGATTTGTTATGAAATTGTGCATGTTATACTTTGATGACTTGAAACTATGATGATGCACAATGTATGAAATTTTGATTTTGATCACTATGATCGAAATTGTTTCACTTAATTTAAAGATTATGATTCCTTTTGAATTAAGTTTGCCTTATCTCAATGTAGTATATAGATAAGGGGAGTTAAAGTTAACTCCGTCATCAATTGGTTATTATCATAAAAAAGAGGGAGATTGTTGAATCTCAGATTTTGATAATGAAATCAATTGATGAATTAATGATCTAATTCATGTGTTGAGATAAGTGATACAGGACTAACTACGATCGTGAAAAAGGTAAAATAATTAAAGAAGAATCGAATGTTAAGTCAAAGTTAATGATTGAGCATTGGGCAGGATGAATAATGGGATACACCGAAGGATAGGATGATGCAGTGAAAGCTCATCGAAAGTTTGTCAAGAGCTCACCAGAAGATCGTCGGAAGTTCACCGAGAGTTTGGTTAAACACTTGACGTGCCAGACAATTTAAATTGCTTATATCGTAATTGTTTTAGTCTTAACTATCGTAGTTAGGAATTTAATTTGAGTTAGTTTTAGGAGAAATCCTATAAACTCAATTAGGGGTCAATTTAGTCTAGAACAAAACTGATTTGGATGGCTTATTCAACCACTTGGAGCCATCAGGCGGTGGCTCTAAGCAAATTTGACACGGAATATAATTCTATTGTCAGCGGAGAAATATCCAACACTCCTAGCAAAAGAAGCCGAAGCCGCAGTTCTTGCAGCTCCATAGGGTTTACATTACAAATCTCTATTGCTAATTGCAATAAACATGACAATTCTAACATAATGGAAAGCATAAAATACATTGTTCAAGTATAAAATACATTATCAATATGTAAGAAATTTTATATATTGATAATTATTGCAGTATTAACATCATGATTTAGTCTACTAATATCGTAGTAGGAATTTAATTTGAGTTAGTTTTAGGAGAAATCCTATAAACTCAATTAGGGGTCAATTTAGTCTAGAACAAAACTGATTTGGATGGCTTATCTACAACCACTTGGAGCCTCAGGCGGTGGCTCTAAGCAAATTTGACACGGAATATATTCTATTGTCAGCGGAGAAATATCCAACACTCCTAGCAAAAGAAGCCGCAGTTCTTGCAGCTCCATAGGGTTTACATTACAAATCTCTATTGCTAATTGCAATAAACATGACAATTCTAACATAATGGAAAGCTATAAACTACATGTTCAAGTATAAAATACATTATCAATATGTAAGAACTAATTTTATATATTGATAATTAAATATATTAAAGTATCTTCTGAGACATCTGAAGTTCCTCTTAACGCTCTATTTGAGTTTCTAATACCTGAGATTCTTGACGAGCAGGATTCTTCCCTATTATGCTCGTTGTGGTGCTCGATTCGATCAATCGATCATCGGAGTCTTTATTTTCTGTTCCGACAAACAACACAGTCTCATCGGAGATCCCTCCATCGATGCTGTCACTTTCCTCTGCTCTTTCCTGTAGTTGGAGGGCAAGCTCAAGGTTCCGAACCACATCAACCATGGAAGGTCGTTCCTTCCCAGTATCAGCCAAACATCTCACTGCAGTCTCTACAAACGTCTCGAAACTCTGTGGAGCAATCTTATCCTTCAAGTAGGGATCAATGATCATGTCGAGCATGCCATTCTTTTGGCAGTGCAGTGCCCACTCCGACAAGCTCACCTTTTCATCTGAAAGCATGGGGTTAAGAGCTGGCCGAGCACACAGGACCTCAAACAGCACGACCCCAAAAGAGTAAACATCAGATTTCTCTGTGAGCTGCATCATTCGAAAGTACTCTGGATCGAAGTAACCAAAGCTTCCCTTCACCATCGTGCTGACATGGGACTTGTCGGCGGTCGGACCAATCTTCGAGAGCCCGAAATCTGAAACTTTTTCAACCCTTTTGTCATCTAACAATATGTTTGTTGCCTTCACATCTCGATGTATGATGGTATGCTTGGCACCGGTGTGAAGGTAATGCAGACCGCGTGCAGCCCCGATACAGATCTCAAGCCGCTGTTTCCATGGAAGAGGCGGCTTCTGTGTCTTGCAAAGATGCTCGCGGAGGGTCCCCTGGGCCATGTAATCGTAGACTAGGATCATCTCACAGTTCTCCTCACAGTAACCGATCAAAGAGACAAGGTGGTTGTGTCGGAGCTTGGAAAGCATCTCAATCTCTGTCTGGAATTGATGAACACCTTGCTCGGACAACGGGTTAGCACGCTTGATGGCTACCTTTGTGATCCCACCATCTATCTCCCCACGGTAGACCTTTCCGAACCCACCAACTCCAAGAAGACGGGACTCATCGAAGTCATTTGTGGCAGCTTTTATCTCTGCAATGGAGAAGTAGCGGCAGAGATTGAAATCAGCCGACGCAGCTGAACGTGTGTTGCCATAGAGGGAGAGAGACGACAAACCATAAGGCCCATTGCTTGTAACTGCACCATTCCCTTCCTTCATCATCATCTTCTTCTGGCATTTGCACATTCCAATCAGGCAAAAACCAGCGAGCAAAACAGCAAAACCTCCGACCACGCCACCAACAATAACAGGAACTTCACTCTTATGTTTCGCACTCCTCTTCCTGAGATCTCTAGGATCAACGTATAGCTGCGAGCGTGCTCCTGGATTAAGACCAGCCAGGCTGTTATTACTGTTCCGCAACTTGAACACCTCAAGCCCATTCAAGATGGCATCATAGTACTCTGGTTCGGAGAGTGTATCTGGATGAAGCGCAACCCACAGATCCATCTTCCCTCTTCCCATTGTCATCACCACATAGTCCTTGTACACAGGGATACCGATCCCGCCACTCCAACCAATGACATCAGCTTCTTCTGTTGCAGTCTGGTTATTAAGGTAGATGTCAAAGACTCTCTGGTTTACCTTCACTATCGGATACTGGATCTCACAGAAATGTAGCCGGACAAGGTAATAGAAGCCAGCATCCACAGGGAGAATCCAGGTTAAATTGTAGTTCAAGTTCACCTGTGCATTTGGACCCATTGATCTTGCTGTGGAGTAGACATCCGGTGGTGCAATGTAATTTGGAACACTGGTCGGGTATGTGATGGTAACATTCGGATCATTGGAGTAGGTCACACCAAATGCAGCCCCATAAATGTAACGCGAGTCGTCGTCCCAAGAGCGGAACAAGCCGGAGTCTTCGATGGGGGGAATTGCTTGCCCACCCACATTGAGCCGGTAAACTGTCTCCAGAGCTTGGTCGGGATCGATAGTGTAAACGATATGACCATCATCTCCATCGACAAGCAAAGGTGTTGCTGAGCTAAACAAGTCAGGGATTGATAGAATCTCGATACCGTTAATGAAGGCATAGGAGTTGGGATGGGTGGTTGATGGGGTGAAAGTGAGGTTTAGGCCGCCGGTGGAGACGTTTACGGAGTATTCACGGATTAGATAGGCGAAATTTAGGGCATCAGCAGTTAGGTAGGCGCTGAAGTTGTGAAGAAGGGTGTAAGGGCCAGATGTGACGGAGAAGAAGGCATCGGAAGCGGCATGGTTGGAGTAATCGGAAGGGTAGAAATGGAGGCGGATAAATTTCCGGCCGGCGCTGAGAGGGAAGCGGTAGGTGAAGGGAGAAGTGAAGACCCGAGCGGTCGAGTACGGGACCGCGGAGACCGATGGATCTTGCTGTAGAGCGTCGAAGCCGCCGCTGCCGTTCAAGGAGGGGGCGTACCTGGTTCCGGTGTCGCCGGTCCAGGATCGTCCGTCGAAGCTAGATGCCTGGCCGGAGGCGCCGCAGTTGAGGAGGATGTCGTCTCTTGGCACGTAATAGGTGGAGTTGTCTACAGCAACGACGACCAAAGTAGTCGCCAGTAGCAAGAAGGCGAAGGAGGCACAGAGAAGGGAACGGAGCTGCATCAGAGACCATGACTGATCCAGGAAAAGGAACCCTAAATCCATCAAAAATCGGATCTTTAACGAAGAAATCGATTGGCCTCAATCTACTCTCCGGAATTCAGCAGGGAAAATTAGCATTCAACATCTAAATCTTCAACTCCCGCGCTCACGTTCAGCTAAAAGCGGAGGAAAACCAGCAAATATTGCGTCAAAATCAATCTTGGAAACAAGGGAGAAATCAGGCGGCAGAGAGAATTACCACGAAGAACTGCGAGAGAGTTGAATTGGGAGTCGCGGAGGGGAGGCGTTCATAGTATAACTCGGCGCCACAATCGTCGCAAGCAATAGATTGCAAGAGTCGAGATGTTTAAGTGAATAGGATGAAGTCTGCGTCAACACTATCACACTCGGAGTCAACATAAAGACTGGTATCCACTAGAGTTTGTTATTCATATGCAATTAGTCGATCAAAGACCTGACACAGTCAAGTAAATATGTGGATGATGTTTGGACTAGTGAATTATGATGATGGGATCTTTTTCTCATGTCACCTCAACACTTATAGAGGTTAAATTGTATATATAATTATAGAAATTTTCTTATTTGATATATTTTTATATAGGATAAAGTTTTAGAAAAAAATAAAATTTTCTCTTAGCATCCCCATTTCCAAAACTTTTTGTTTGCCACCTTTGCCCGTTTATCTGTGAACGCTGACTTTTCTCGCTCAAATCAATATCTTTTGGATTGTCGATTGTTCATTATTAGTTTACTATGATATGATTCATTATAGATTTAATAGAAGTAAATCTGGTTGAGTTTATTGTATTTCTAATATGTCATGATCCTCAATTAATTATGATTTGAGGATCAATTAATATGAGTCGGCAGCGTGAAGAGAACTTGCTCTAGGCAAGCGGCTCTGATACCATGATAAAAAGATTTCCTCAATAGAATAGATAAGATTTTCTAAGATTTTCCTCAACAGAATAGATAAGATTTCCTCATATAGTTGGGGAAATCTTATCTTCTATCATGATAAAAAGAATAGAAGATAAGAACAATTATTGAAGAAGCTTTATTAAAAAGGTGAAGTAGCTTGAATGCATTAACATGTCTCCTATTTATACAGATATACAGATTAGGAGGTAGGATTTTCATCAACAGAATAGAGGATTTTCCTCATTAGAATAGATAAGATTTCCTAGGATTTTCCTCAACAGAATAGATAAGATTTCCTCATATAGTTGGGGAAATCTTATCTTCTATCATGATAAAAAGAATAGAAGATAAGAAAAATTATTGAAGAAGCTTTATTAAAAAGGTGCCTATTTATACAGATATACAGATTAAGGAGGGAGGATTTTCCTCAACAGAATAGAGGATTTTCCTCAACAGAATAGATAAGATTTCCTCAACAGAATAGATAAGATTTCCTCATATAGTTGAGTTGGGGAAATCTTATCTTCTATCATGCCCCCGCAAGATGATGCTCCTGACAAGGATACCAATCTTGGATCGATGCAAAGAATGGTTTACGAACGAGACGCTTTGTGAGTAGGGCAAGAGCAAATCGCTGTTGCTGTTGTTGTTGCTGCGGCTGCTACAGCGATGGCTACTGTTGCGATGGCAATGGCGGTTGCGATTGTGATAGCGGTAGCTTCAACGGCCACAACTGCGATGGCGACGACGATGGCTGCGGTTGCGATTGCGACGACGGTAGCTGCAACGGCCACAACTATGATGGCGACGACTGCAACTGCGATGACAACGACGATAGAGGAGAAATCTACAGTAATGTTGCAGTGATGCTACTATAGCAGAGGAGGAAGCTGCAACAGAGGAGGAAGCTGTAGCAGAAGAGATAGGAGGTAGCTACAGCGAGGAAGAAAGGTGGGGCAGTGCTGGTGAGCACAGCAATAGAGACGCCGCAGTGGAAGGGAACAAACGTTGGCGCAGAGTGGCAGTGGAGAAGACAGTTGTCGTTCGCCGAGGAGGAAAAATTTGTCACACCGACGACCTGACGACGAAAAAGCACTGATAGAAAGCCTTTTCTTTTGCCGCCGAAGACGAAGAAGCAACGGTAATGAGTCGGCAGCGTGAAGAGAACTTGCTCTAAGCAAGCGGCTTTGATACCATGATAAAAAGAATAGAAGATAAGAACAATTATTGAAGAAGCTTTATTAAAAAGGTGAAGTAGCTTGAATGCATTAACATGTCCCACTCCTATTTATACAGGAGGGAGGATTTTCCTCAACAGAAGAGATAAGATTTCCTCATAAGATTTCCAGCAATAGTGATTCCTCTTCTTCGTAACTCTATTCTACTTATCATTCTCCACTTATCTCTTTTTCACAACAACATAAACCACACGTTGCATGTCTCCTTACTCCTACACTGGCGTCTCCTCCTTCTCCCACTATAAGCGACTCTCCGCTTAGATGCTTCCTCTTCCTTGCTACCCGATAATAGCGAATCCTTTTCTCTTTTAATGTGCCTAGCAATAGTGATTCCTCTTCCTCGCAACTTTGTTCTACTAGCTATTCTCCACTCATCTCTTTCTCACCACAACACAAGCTGCATGCTATATGTATCTCCTTACTCTCACACTAGTGTTTCCTCCTTATCCTACTATAGATGGCCCTCTATCGGTGACTCTCCATCGACCACCTTCTCGCACCACAAGTGACGCTCCCTCCTCTCCAACTTTTGGCCAACAGTGTGTTCCTTACTATTGGCCATTAGCGACATCATATATCACAACATCAGGGCAAATCACAAGCTCCCATAGATCTACTCGTGTCCACTGCTTTGGTTCCAATGACACCTCTCGAGTGTTGAGGCATTGTTTATAGTAAACATCTGACCTTTTCTTGTAGCATAACTTGTCTTCCATCCAATGTTGACTTTTTTTTTTTCAATGCTTCATTGACATTAAACAATGTTGATCTAATTTGATATGATCTCTTCTCCCTCAACAACATGATATTGCATCCAACCACATCATTTTAGAAATTTAAAACTTCATAACTATAATACTCATGTTCATATATTAATAACATAAAAAAATTATTTTTAAATAATATTTTGAGCTTTCTTATATTGCTTTAGAAGTTTTAGATTATATATATGACTTATTTTTTATAATGACGATGCATATTTATTTTGTAAATATCCTAGTACTTTGATAATAACAATATTTATTATGTCAATTGCATGACAGAGATTGAGGTGGTTCTTGCATTAGTTGAGAATATATATTATTGAATATAAAATTTAACAATTATTAGTGATTAAAATCTAAAAAAAAATTCATTTATGAAGGAGATCTTTTTAGAAGCAATTCATGGTTGTTGCATGATTTATCTATCGAAAAATCTTGTGATCGATATATGAGATAAAATGTTACAAAGTTATTTTGGGTTGTTGCTAGAGCTCCAATTTTGTATAAGTTTAATGAATCCATTGCAAAAGTTAAGAAAACATCTAATGAAAGAAAAAAGATAATTATAATATTATCACATCCCCCAAATTAATATATTCAAGATGTGTGAAACTATCTTAAATAAAAAAAATTATAATTCATCAATAATCTAATCTAGGATCTAAACTAACATTTGGGGACACTAAAAATAATTCCAACATTATTCACATATATATAAACTATGCAGTTTATAATCATACATTATATCACTTGAAATACTTTAGAAATATTTTGGAGTATATTAATGGTATATGAAATATTTTAAAGTATATCAATATTGTATGAAATATTTTGAAGTATACCAATGACATATGAAATATTTTAGAACATATCAATGACATATAAAATATTTTGAAGCATATCAATAGTGTATAAAATATTTTGGAGTATATCAAAAGAACAAATAAGAATCATAAGCTCAAATATCATATTTGATGTTACATTCATTTCATTCTTACCCAAAGTTTACCTAGAAACTCATAAGCAATACTTTGGATATCATATAAAAAATATAGAGGGTGAAATAAGATCATAACATAATATCATCCATCCATTTCTGGTTGATTACCAAATATAAGTCTTCTACGTTTGGGAACTCCATCCACCCACATTTGGATGAAGTTAAAGGGGGCTAATAGAGCATCATGAGCTCTAAATATAACTCTCTTTTTTTACTTCTAGTAAAGATTTATATTATTCCACAAACATTAGAGTATAAAAAGATATTATGAACAATAAATTTAGCATATATCAGAAGCACATAATAAATAATAAAAATATACATATGTCTATATGAAATAATACGATGCAAACATAAACTTTTATGCAATATATTCAGACATAATAAGAATCAATGATAAATGCTATAATAGTTTAAAAAATTCATACATGGATTACAAAAATCATACAGGGAAGAATTCTAAATGAATTTGATTTCAAAGAGATGAAATCAAAATAGGCAAAATTGGCAAAAATTCTGTTCTAGCAGAATCTATAAGACACATTATATAAATTCTTTGAAAAATAAATTATACTCCAATTTACTCAAGAAAAGTGTCATTTGAAACTATATCAGTTTACTTTCAAATGAATTAAGTTTTGTAAAATATAGAGTTTTTAATAAGGAGTTACAAGTAATTTAATATAGAAAGATCAGAAATTATCTTTCCCATTTTACAAAATCTATAGAGTCAATTAAAATAGATGTTTCAGTAGGCATTTATACTTCAAATCTTTCAAATAAGGTATAAAAAAAAGATCTATAAGTCTAGTTTTCAATAAATTAAGTTTTGTAGAATTAAAGTTCCCAACAGAAAGTTATAAATAATTTAGTAACAAAAGGTCAAAAATTATGATATTTGTTTTGTAGAATCCATAGGGCCAATTAAAATAGATGTTTGGACATGTATTTAAACTCAAAATCTTTTTAATTGAAATATAAAAAAATTCTATGAATCTACTTTCAGATAAAATAAGTTTTGTCTGAATCTGAATTCAATATAGAGAGTTATAGTGAAAATAAATAGAAAGGTCATAATCATAAAAATTTTCAGATTCATAGTTTTATATCTAAATAAGAGGGATATCATATGCTAGGCCAAAACCCTTCAAATTATTCATAATTAAGATGAAAGGGTTAGTATAAAATCTGTAATATGCTATATGTAATGTGAAAAAACTTCAATGCTAGGATTGAAATTAAATACCAATATATTAGATTTATAATGCATATCTTTCGATGTCATTTGAAAAGAACTTTATTAAATCTACAAGGGCACCATCTTCGATCCAAAGATCACAATGATATCAATCTGTAAGGAGAACTAGACTCTCCTTCTCCTTTCTTCATATTTTTCATAAGACCACTTAGTTAACACTTAGGTTGATGGATTAGGGATAATCGAGGATGAGAGAGGAACCGTAATCTCTCAATGACTATCATGTATCCACGACCGTATCCATGTCTATTATATTGTGATGTGTCATACTTTGTTCAATCCCTAAGAGGTGCTATCTATATATAAGCGAGAACAGAATATCTAGGATAAGAAATTAGGAGAGTTCCTCCCATCAAAGACATCTTCTAAAAAATTATATTATAATATAAACTTCTTTTCTATTGGTTAAAATCATAATCAGAATCCAATCAATTTTATAATATATCTTATTTAATTAGAAAGGATCACACGAAGATAAACATTGCAAAAAGGAATACTTTGAAGGTATGGTTTTAACATGTTTTATAAGATAATATGTGTGTAGGATATATAATGTCTAAATTTAATTCTTTAATTTTGCAAAGGATCGAGAAAGGTAAAGTCAAGGAAGAAGAAACATTAATCATATGCATGTTAAAGATATTATCGTGAGTTAGATGATAAATTTGATGAATTGTTTGATTATGTGTAATAAGTTTAATATATGTGTAATAATTTTATACAAGCAGAAGATAATATTATATATATTTTGACGTTATAGTTTATTACCGAAAACCATTTGAAAAGACAACCAACAACACCTGACTATTGATGAGTTCTTGAGCTTATTGGATTGGAACAACATGTGTGATGGAGAAATAGTAAATGTGTATTGCAGTACTCTATTTTACAAGGCATGTGCACTATTAGCATTGTCAATAATTCTTGTGTATCATCGATATTTGTATTTTTTTTTTATATGAGGTATATGTCTTTTGTTGTTTGTAGGACTACTATAAAATTTGGGGTAGTATATGTGTCATATATTGTGTCAGTGTCTATGAATCTACTTTCAGATAAATAAGTTTTGTCTGAATCTGAATTCAATATAGAGAGTTATAGTGAAAATAAAATAGAAAGGTCATAATCATAAAAATTTTCAGATTCATAGTTTTATATCTAAATAAGAGGGATATCATATGCTAGGCCAAAACCCTTCAAATTATTCATAATTAAGATGAAAGGGTTAGTATAAAATCTGTAATATGCTATATGTAATGTGAAAAAACTTCAATGCTAGGATTGAAATTAAATACCAATATATTAGATTTATAATGCATATCTTTCGATGTCATTTGAAAAGAACTTTATTAAATCTACAAGGGCACCATCTTCGATCCAAAGATCACAATGATATCAATCTGTAAGGAGAACTAGACTCTCCTTCTCCTTTCTTCATATTTTTTCATAAGACCACTTAGGTTGATGGATTAGGGATAATCGAGGATGAGAGAGGAACCGTAATCTCTCAATGACTATCATGTATCCACGACCGTATCCATGTCTATTATATTGTGATGTGTCATACTTTGTTCAATCCCTAAGAGGTGCTATCTATATATAAGCGAGAACAGAATATCTAGGATAAGAAATTATGAGAGTTCCTCCCATCAAAGACATCTTCTAAAAAATTATATTATAATATAAACTTCTTTTCTATTGGTTAAAATCATAATCAGAATCCAATCAATTTTATAATATATCTTATTTAATTAGAAAGGATCACACGAAGATAAACATTGCAAAAAGGAATACTTGAAGGTATGGTTTTAACATGTTTTATAAGATAATAATGTGTGTAGGATATATAATGTCTAAATTTAATTTCTTTAATTTTGCAAAGGATCGAGAAAGGTAAAGTTTTTACAAAGGAAGAAGAAACATCTATCATATGCATGTTAAAGATATTATCGTGAGTTAGATGATAAATTTGATGAATTGTTTGATTATGTGTAATAAGTTTAATATATGTGTAATAATTTTATACAAGCAGAAGATAATATTATATATATTTTGACGTTATAGTTATTAACCGAAACCATTTGAAAAGACAACCAACAACACCTGACTATTGATGAGTTCTTGAGCTTATTGGATTGGAACAACATGTGTGATGGAGAAATAGTAAATGTGTATTGCAGTACTCTATTTTACAAGGCATGTGCACTATTAGCATTGTCAAATAATTCTTGTGTATCATCGATATTTGTATTTTTTTTTTTATATGAGGTATATGTCTTTTGTTGTTTGTAGGAATACTATAAAATTTGGGGTTATTAATATGTGTCATATTGTTTCAGGATACCTCGAGGGCACATACAGCTCATTATTTAGACTTAGATATATATATATATATATATATATAAATAAGGTCATGCTAGAAAAGTCATGAGCTGTTTATTGTTAAATATTTTATGTTAATAATTTTAAAATATCATATACATAACAAGATACATGCTCACATAAATAAAATTATAAATGTTTATACTTATTGAATGATTATTTATTATAGATCATATTTTATAAGTAAGGATATTAGTACCCTACCTAAGTGATTAGGTAGGAAAATGAATACGTAAGCTCATGCGGTGCGTAGATATAGGCGATAACTTATGAATATTTTATGTGTATAAAATTTTAAAATATTATATTTATATTTTTCTTTTAGTTAGAGGTTATAATTATGCACAAATGTTAAAAATATTATGTACAGGAAAAACTTTATTATTTTATTTAATAAGTTAGCATATTTTAATTTTAAAATTATCTACTTTTCACTTCACTCCTATCGATAATAGTAATGAAAATTAAAATATAACATCCTACTTTATTCATGCATATAGGATATGTGTGTAATTAGGAATAGAGTGAACAATATTTACAATATTGTAGATAAAGATATTCAAAGCAATGAATAATATGCGGCTATAGTTGTTGCATCCTGCGATTACATAAATTATCAAATCTAAGGAAAGGACATAAAATATCAACTTTATTCGAAGCAAATTTATCATAAGTTACCATATTTGAGAGCATTACAATTCAATGTCAAATAACCAAAAGTTAATAACAAAATATTATACTATGATAATAATAGGAGGTAAATTATCCTTATTGTGTATACTATATATTTTATATCCTTATTGTGTATATACTATATTGTAAGGTCATACTTGCTAAAAAATCATGAGCTGTTTATTGTTAAATTTCTTATATTAATGATTTTAAAATATTAAATACATGATACATGCTAACATAAATAAAACTATAAATGTTTGTACTTATTGAGTAATTATTTATTATAGATCATATTTTATAAGTAAGGATACTAGTATCACCTAAGTGATTAAGTAAGAAAGTGAGCACATGCAAGCCCATTTTAGCATAGATATAGATGATAACTATGGATATTTTGTATATATAAATTTTGGATATTATATATATATATATATATATAGATATATATATATTATATATATATATATATATATATAGGTTAGAAGTTATAATTTAAAATATTATGTACAGGGAAAATTTTATTATTTTATTTAGCAATTAGCATGTTTTATCACTCCTATCAATAATACTAATAAAAATTGAAATGTAACATCCTACTTTAATGATACATATAGGGTATGTATGAAACTAGGAGTAGGGTGAATAATATTTATAATATTATAAATAAAGATATTCAAAGCAATGAATAATATGCAACTATAGTTGTTGCATCCTGCTATTGCATAAATTATTCAAAGAAATTTAATATCTTTATTATAAATAAAGATATTCAAAACAATTTACAATATTTACAATTACTAGCATTTAGACCACTTACATTGTTTTTAGGGGTAATTTTAAAAATTATATTACTCGGTCAACCTTTAAGTGATTCCCAGATGCGCAAAATATAACTTTTTTGATTTTTTTTTCAATTTATTTGATATTTTTATGGTATTTTCATTTTGTGATTACTCTTAAGTTTTTATAATTTTTTAATTCCTCAAATTTTAAAACTTTCATGCAATATTTATTAACCTTTTAGCTTCTAAATAATTTTTACAATTATTATAAAATTTATGTCCGAAAACACCATGGTCTAAATCCACTTACAGTATTTTTCTGTGTAACTCAGTCTAAACAAATTGCGAGGTTTAGGAAACCTTTAAATTCCTCCCAGATGGATAAAAATATAACTCTTTATTTTAAAAAATTTAAATGATAATTATTTTTGGTTTTTTCAGCATGTGAATACTTTGGATTATTTCAATTTCTTCGATTTCTTCAAATTTTGTCAAAATTTGATGAAATTGTGCAATATTTGGAGTGCAAAATTTGTCAAATTTTAAAATCTATTCTAAAAGTTTGATTAAAAAATATTATGACGTAGACCCACTTATACTCTTTTGGAGGACAATTCAAGAACTACATAACTAGGTCAAAACAAACCTTTGGTTTTGACCAAGTTTGAAGCGTCAACGTATTTCTTTCTAATATTGGAGCTTCTAAATAGACTTAAAATCTATTCTGAATTTTTGGTTAAAAAATAACAGCATTTAGATCCTCTTCTATGATTTTTGGATAATCCAAAAATAGTGTAACCGGATTTAAACCTAATCAAAACAAGTTGGGACCTTTGTGAAACATTTAAATTGCTCCCAAATGGATAAAAATATATATATAATTTTTCTATTTTTAAAAATTAATTTGATCTTTTATGGAATTTTTAAATTATGAATACTCTAAATAAATATTATGGACTTTATTTAAAAAATATCCCTATAAAATGTGATAATACTAATGCAATATGTTTAATAAAAAATCTCATTCAATACTCTAGAACTAAACATATTGACATTGTGCATCATTTTATTATAGTTCAGGTTAACAATTTAATTTTATTAGAAGAGAAATAGGCATGTTAAATCTTCCAAATGCATGAATGATTCTTATATAATTTTCGGATCATTATCTTGATTTCTCGATTTTCAAGATCATATCCTATAACTCTTCCGTTTGCTAAAAAGAATATTTTCTTTTAAACGAATCATGATCCTTCTCTTGATTTCTCGATGTTCTTGACTTGAGTTTTCTCTTGAATCAAAATCGCTTACTATGATTTCTTCCTCTTTCTATTTATGAAAGAAGAGATTTGATTAATGGAGTTTTGGTATTCACAACTTGATCTTTTATTTTTCATGAGATGATAATTTCCTATGAATCCTTCCCTTTTCTATTTACGAAAGTAGAATCTTGATTCATGGACTTTCGGTACTTATGACTTGATGTGATGAATGAATTCCTCCCTTCTTTTTTTTCTTCTTCTTATTTTATGATAAAGGGGAGAATGCAAAAGTTGCTATCTTGCACATCTCAAAAATTGCTATTTTGCTCAACTTCACTTGCTAGTTTGCATGTTCTAAATGTTGAATCTCGGATTTTGTTGATGAAATCAATTGATGAGTTTGTAATCTAATCTGTGTTTTGAGTGACGCAGGATCAGTTTCGATCAACGAGAGGAAAATTGATTGAAGCAGGAGGAATTAGATGTTAGGCCGGAGTTGAACATGTTAGGAGATTGGACGTCGGGTCAGAGGATCGGTCGACATGCCGGTAGAAAGACTTTGTGCCGTGAGTTTGGGCATCGGGCTGAAGGATTGGACATTACACTAAGGAGATCAGAAGTTGTGGGAGTCAACATACCGATTAGGCAATATGCCGAAGAAAAGGACGATACGTCAAAGGATCGGACGAAGCGTTGAATGATCGGATGAAGCGCCGAAAGAACCAATAACATGTCGGACAACATATAATTTATGCTTTGTAATAATTTGTCAAGATCGAGTTAGTTTAGGTCTAATTGAGTCGGTATTGGGGTAAAACAATGTCAACTCAATTAGGGGCCAATTGGGCCTGAATCAGGACTGAATTGGGCTTGTTGTTTGGCCCATTCAATGTCCTATAGTATGGTCTAGTAGTGGTACCGCCCAAACTAGGCAGTGATACCGCCCAAACTAATCCAGACTATGTCAGGCGGTGGTATCGCTAGTACCTCGAAAACCCAGGATAAGATCGTTTTGAATCCATTTGGGGCCTATAAAAACCACACTAATCCTTGCTCGATGAACATATCAACTGAGAACAAAAATTAGGAAAACTCTATTGTAGTCCCCTTCCTCTAGCTCTAAGTGTTGATTTCAGTTTAAGAGAGGGGTGAGTGGGTTTTAAATATTATCTCCTAAACTTATGAAAAGGATAAAAGAGTTGTAAGAGGGTAGTTGGTCTTCGTCCATTGAAGGAAGACTGTTAGTGGATACTAGTGGCCTCAACAGAGGAGGAATTGAGAGTGGACGTAGGTCACGACAACCGAACCACTATAAATCTCGGTTTGCATTTCTGTTTTGCTTTTCATTGTCATTCTTATATTACAAACTGATTTACTTACTTACTACTTTTACTACACTTATGAATGTGCTTTCAAATTAGACGCTTTCCGATATCGATTTTCATCGAACGTAATTTTTCTAAACCGACGTGATTTTTCATAAGAACTAATTCACCCCCCTCTCTTAATGTCAATTTCGGTCCTAACACTAAAGTGATATAAAACTTGCATATATAGTCCAAATATTTATTGAACATTTCTCCTTTTTGTCGATGACAAAGGAAGAGAAATGATGAATGTTTGGAATCATACCTAAATGATGTTGAATTTGGTATCATACATGAAGTAATAAATGGTTAAAAAAATTACTTTAGTATCATGAATGCTATGCCTAAAATGATATTAATTTTGGTATCATGCATGAAATATGAATGCTTTAGTATCATGTAGGTTATGCCTAAAGTGATATTGATTTGTTATGAAATTATGCATGTTATACTTTGATGACTTGAAATTGTGATGATACACAATATATAAAATTTTGATTTTGATCACTATGATCGAAATTGTTTCACTTGAATTCAAATATTATGATTCCTTTTAAATTAAGTTTGTCTTATCTCGGTGTGGTATATAAATAGGGGGAGTTAAAATTAACTCCGTTATTAATTGATTGTTATCATAAAAAAAAGGAGATTGTTGAATCTCGGATTTTGATAATGAAATCAATTGATGAATTAATGATCTAATTCATGTGTTGAGATAAGTGATGCAAGACTAACTACGATCGTAAAAAAGGTAAAACAATTAAAGAAGAATTGAATGTTAGGCCGGAGTTAATGATTGAGCATTGGGCCGGATGAATCGGGGGAAACACTAAAGGATCGGACGATGCAGTGAAAGTTCATCGGAAGTTTGCCGGGAGCTTACTGGAAGATCGCTGGAAGTTCACCTAGAGTTTGGTTGAACAATTGACGTGTCAAACAACTTAAATTGCTTGTATCATAATTATTTTAGTCTTAACTATTGTAATTAGAAATTTAATTTGAGTTAGTTTAGGGAGAAATCCTACCAACTCAATTATGAGTCAATTTGATCCAAAACAAGATTGATTTGACGGCTTATTCAGTCACTTTGAGCCACGTTACGCGGTGGCTCCAAGCAAATTTGACACAATATAATTCTATTGTCAGCAGAGACATATCCAACACTCCAAGCAAAAGAAGCAGCAGTTCTTGCAGCTCCATAGGGTTTACGTTACAAATCTCTATTGCTAATTGCAATAAACATGACAATTCTAACATTATGGGAAGCATAAAATACATTGTTCAAGTATAAAATACATTATCAATATGTAAGAAATTTTATATATTGATAATTATTGCAGTATTAACATCATGAATATTATATATTAAAGTATCTTCTGAGATATATGAAGATCCACTTAAACGCTCTATTTGAGTTTCTAATACCTGAGATTCTTGACTAGCGGGACTCTGCCCTATTATGCTCGTTGTGGTGCTCGATTCGATCAATCGATCATCGGAGTCTTTATTGTCTGTTCCGACAAACAACACAGTCTCATCGGAGATCCCTCCATCGATGCTGTCACTTTCCTCTGCTCTTTCCTGTAGTTGGAGGGCAAGCTCAAGGTTCCGAACCACATCAACCATGGAAGGTCGTTCCTTCCCAGTATCAGCCAAACATCTCACTGCAGTCTCTACAAACGTCTTGAAACTCTGTGGAGCAATCTTATCCTTCAAGTAGGGATCAATGATCATGTCGAGCATGCCATTCTTTTGGCAGTGCAGTGCCCACTCCGACAAGCTCACCTTTTCATCTGAAAGCATGGGGTTAAGAGCTGGCCGAGCACACAGGACCTCAAACAGCACGACCCCAAAAGAGTAGACATCAGATTTCTCTGTGAGCTGCATCTTTCTAAAGTACTCTGGATCGAAGTAACCAAAGCTTCCCTTCACCATCGTGCTGACATGGGACTCGTCGGTGGTCGGACCAATCTTCGAGAGCCCGAAATCTGAAACTTTTGCAACCCTTTTGTCATCTAACAGTATGTTTGTCGCCTTCACATCTCGATGTATGATGGTATGCTTGGCACCGGTGTGAAGGTAATGCAGACCGCGTGCAGCCCCGATACAGATCTCAAGCCGCTGTTTCCATGGAAGAGGCGGCTTCTGTGTCTTGCAAAGATGCTCACGGAGGGTCCCCTGGGCCATGTAATCGTAGACTAGGATCATCTCACAGTTCTCCTCACAGTAACCGATCAAAGAGACAAGGTGGTTGTGTCGGAGCTTGGAAAGCATCTCAATCTCAGTCTGGAATTGATGGACACCTTTCTTGGACATCGGGTTAGCACGCTTGATGGCTACCTTTGTGATCCCACCATCTATCTCCCCACGGTAGACCTTTCCAAACCCACCAACTCCAAGAAGAAGGGACTCATCGAAGTCATTTGTGGCAGCTTTTATCTCTGCAATGGAGAAGTAGCGGCAGAGATTGA
This sequence comes from Musa balbisiana, assembly GCA_004837865.1. Classification (NCBI taxonomy): domain Eukaryota; kingdom Viridiplantae; phylum Streptophyta; class Magnoliopsida; order Zingiberales; family Musaceae; genus Musa; species Musa balbisiana. The sequence goes on from CM017197.1 coordinate 40,652,009, forward strand.
AATCAGCCGACGCAGCTGAACGTGTGTTGCCATAGAGGGAGAGAGGCGACAAACCATAAGGCCCATTGCTTGTAACTGCACCATTCCCTTCCTTCATCATCATCTTCTTCTGGCATTTGCACATTCCAATCAGGCAAAAACCAGCGAGCAAAACAGCAAAACCTCCGACCACGCCACCAACAATAACAGGAACTTCACTCTTATGTTTCGCACTCCTCTTCCTGAGATCTCTAGGATCAACGTATAGCTGCGAGCGTGCTCCTGGATTAAGACCAGCCAGGCTGTTATTACTGTTCCGCAACTTGAACACCTCAAGCCCATTCAAGATGGCATCATAGTACTCTGGTTCGGAGAGTGTATCTGGATGAAGCGCAACCCACAGATCCATCTTCCCTCTTCCCATTGTCATCACCACATAGTCCTTGTACACAGGGATACCGATCCCGCCACTCCAACCAATGACATCAGCTTCTTCTGTTGCAGTCTGGTTATTAAGGTAGATGTCAAAGACTCTCTGGTTTACCTTCACTATCGGATACTGGATCTCACAGAAATGTAGCCGGACAAGGTAATAGAAGCCAGCATCCACAGGGAGAATCCAGGTTAAATTGTAGTTCAAGTTCACCTGTGCATTTGGACCCATTGATCTTGCTGTGGAGTAGACATCCGGTGGTGCAATGTAATTTGGAACACTGGTCGGGTATGTGATGGTAACATTCGGATCATTGGAGTAGGTCACACCAAATGCAGCCCCATAAATGTAACGCGAGTCGTCGTCCCAAGAGCGGAACAAGCCGGAGTCTTCGATGGGGGGAATTGCTTGCCCACCCACATTGAGCCGGTAAACTGTCTCCAGAGCTTGGTCGGGATCGATAGTGTAAACGATATGACCATCATCTCCATCGACAAGCATAGGTGTTGCTGAGCTAAACAAGTCAGGGATTGATAGAATCTCGATACCGTTAATGAAGGCATAGGAGTTGGGATGGGTGGTTGATGGGGTGAAAGTGAGGTTTAGGCCGCCGGTGGAGACGTTTACGGAGTATTCACGGATTAGATAGGCGAAATTTAGGGCATCAGCAGTTAGGTAGGCGCTGAAGTTGTGAAGAAGGGTGTAAGGGCCAGATGTGACGGAGAAGAAGGCATCGGAAGCGGCATGGTTGGAGTAATCGGAAGGGTAGAAATGGAGGCGGATAAATTTCCGGCCGGCGCTGAGAGGGAAGCGGTAGGTGAAGGGAGAAGTGAAGACCCGAGCGGTCGAGTACGGGACCGCGGAGACCGATGGATCTTGCTGTAGAGCGTCGAAGCCGCCGCTGCCGTTCAAGGAGGGGGCGTACCTGGTTCCGGTGTCGCCGGTCCAGGATCGTCCGTCGAAGCTAGATGCCTGGCCGGAGGCGCCGCAGTTGAGGAGGATGTCGTCTCTTGGCACGTAATAGGTGGAGTTGTCTACAGCAACGACGACCAAAGTAGTCGCCAGTAGCAAGAAGGCGAAGGAGGCACAGAGAAGGGAACGGAGCTGCATCAGAGACCATGACTGATCCAGGAAAAGGAACCCTAAATCCATCAAAAATCGGATCTTTAACGAAGAAATCGATTGGCCTCAATCTACTCTCCGGAATTCAGCAGGGAAAATTAGCATTCAACATCTAAATCTTCAACTCCCGCGCTCACGTTCAGCTAAAAGCAGAGGAAAACCAGCTAATATTGCATCAAAATCAATCTTGGAAACAAGGGAGAAATCAGGCGGCAGAGAGAATTACCACGAAGAACTGCGAGAGAGTTGAATTGGGAGTCGCGGAGGGGAGGCGTTCATAGTATAACTCGGCGCCACAATCGTCGCAAGCAATAGATTGCAAGAGTCGAGATGTTTAAGTGAATAGGATGAAGTCTGCGTCAACACTCTCACACTCGGAGTCAACATAAAGACTGGTATCTACTAGAGTTTGTTATTCATATGCAATTAGTCAATCAAAGACCTGACACAGTCAAGTAAATATGTGGAGGATGTTTGGACTAGTGAATTATGATGATGGGATCTTTTTCTCATGTCACCTCAATACTTATGGAGGTTAAATTGTATATATAATTATAGAAATTTTCTTATTCGATATATTTTTATATAGGATAAAGTTTTAGAAAAAAAATAAAATTCTCTCTTAGCATCCCCATTTCCAAAACTTTTTGTTTGCCACGTTTGCCCTTTTATCTGTGAACGCTGACTTTTCTCGCTCAAATCAATATCTTTTGGATTGTCGATTCAGTAAGAGTTTATTATTAATTTACTATGATATAATTCACTGTAGATTTAATAGAAGTAAATCTGATTAAATTTATTATATTTCTAATATGTCATGATCCTCAATTAACCGTGATTTGAGGATCAATTAATATGATTCATGTGCATGATTGGAGGACAATCAATCCCTCCTCAAGTGTGTAAAAATATATAATACTTCATATGAATGAAATTTATCTTTTTCATAACTTCTCTTGCTTCCAGTAAGGCTTCCTCTTCCTTACTGCTCAGTAATAGTTATTTCTTTTCTCCGTTGATGTTCTAGCAATAGTGATTCCTCTTCCTCATAACTCTATTCTACTTATCATTCTCCACTCATCTCTTTTTCACAACAACATAAACCACACGTTGCATGCCTCCTTACTCCTACACTGGCGTCTCCTCCTTCTCCCACTATAAGCGACTCTCACTTAGATGCTTCCTCTTCCTTGTTACCCGATAATAGCAAATCCTTTTCTCTGTTGATGTGCCTAGCAATAGTGTTTCCTCTTCCTCGCAACTTTGTTCTACTCGCTATTCTCCACTCATCTCTTTCTCACCAAAAACACAAGCTGCACGCTAGATGTATCTCCTTACTCCCACACTGGTGTTTCCTCCTTCTCCCACTATAGATGGCCCTCCATCGGTGACTCTCCATCAACCACCTTCTCGCACCACAAGTGACACTCCCTCCTCTCCAATTTTTGGCCAAAAGTGTGTTCCTCACTATTGGCCATTAGCGACATCATATATCACAATATCGGGGCAAATCACATGCCCCCATTGATCTACTCGTGTCCACTGCTTTGGCTCCAACGACATCTCTCGAGTGTTGAGGCATTGTTCATAGTAAACATCCAACCTTTCTTGTAGTATAACCTGTCTTCCATCCAATGTTGACTTTTTTTTTTTTTTCAATGCTGCATCGACATTAAACAATGTTGATCTAATTTGATATGATCTCTTCTCCCTCAACAACATGATATTACATCCAACCACTTCATTTGAGAAATTTAAAACTTCATAATTATAATACTCATGTTCATATATTAATAACATAAAAAAATTTATTTTTAAATAATATTTTGAGCTTCATAATGCTTTAGAAGTTTAGATTATATATATGACTTATTTTTTATAATGATGATGCATATTTATTATGCAAATATCCTAGTACTTTGATAATAACAATATTTATTATGTCAATTGCATGACAGAGATTGAGGTGGTTCTTGCATTAGTTGAGAATATATATTATTGAATATAAAATTTAACAATTATTAGTGATTAAAATCTAAAATGTTACGAAGTTATTTTGGGCTGTTGCTAGAGCTCCAATTTTATATAAGTTTAATGAATCCATTGCAAAGTTAAGAAAACATCTAATGAAAGAAAAAATAAATATAATATTATCATACCCCCCAAATTAACACATCCAAGATGTGTGAACCTATCGAAATTTATAATTCATCAATAATCTAATCTAGGATCCAACTATTGGGAATATTAAAATAATTTTAATATTATTCACATATAAAACCTATGTAGTTTATAATCATATACCATATCACTTGAAATACTTTAGAAATATTGTGGAATATATCAATGGTATCCCCCATTGATCTACTCGTGTCCACTGCTTTGGCTCCAACGACATCTCTCGAGTGTTGAGGCATTGTTCATAGTAAACATCCAACCCTTTTCTTGTAGTATAACCTGTCTTCCATCCAATGTTGACTTTTTTTTTTTTTTTCAATGCTGCATCGACATTAAACAATGTTGATCTAATTTGATATGATCTCTTCTCCCTCAACAACATGATATTACATCCAACCACTTCATTTGAGAAATTTAAACTTCATAATTATAATACTCATGTTCATATATTAATAACATAAAAAATTATTTTTAAATAATATTTTGAGCTTTCACATATTGCTTTAGAAGTTTTAGATTATATATATGACTTATTTTTTATAATGATGATGCATATTTATTATGCAAATATCCTAGTACTTTGATAATAACAATATTTATTATGTCAATTGCATGACAGAGATTGAGGTGGTTCTTGCATTAGTTGAGAATATATATTATTGAATATAAATTTAACAATTATTAGTGATTAAAATCTAAAATGTTACGAAGTTATTTTGGGCTGTTGCTAGAGCTCCAATTTTATATAAGTTTAATGAATCCATTGCAAAAGTTAAGAAAACATCTAATGAAAGAAAAAAATAAATATAATATTATCATACCCCCCAAATTAACACATCCAAGATGTGTGAACCTATCGAAAATTTATAATTCATCAATAATCTAATCTAGGATCCAAACTAATATTTGGGAATATTAAAATAATTTTAATATTATTCACATATAAATATTTTAAAGTATATCAATATTGTATGAAATATTTTGAAGAATATCAATGGCATATGAAATATTTTAGAATATATCAATGACATATAAAATATTTCAGAGCATATCAATAGCGTATAAATATTTTGGAGTATATCAAAAGAACAAATAAGAAACATAAGCTTAAATATCATATTTGATATTATATTCATTTCATTCTTACCCAAAGCTCACGTAGAAACTCATAAGCAATACTTTGGGTATTATATAAAAAATATAGAGGGTGAAATGAGATCATAAGTCTTCCAAGTTTGGGAACTCCAATCACCCATATCTGGATGAAGATAAAGGGGGCTAGTAGAGTATCGCGAGCTCTAAATATAACTCTCTTTTTTACTTCTAGTAAAGGTTTATATTATTCCACAGATACTAGAGTATAAAAGGATATTATAAACAATAAATTTAGCATATATCGGAAGCATATAATAAATAATAAAAATATACATATGTCTATATGAAACAATACGATGCAAACATAAACTTTTACACAATACATTCAGATATAATAAGAATCAATGATAAGGCTACAACAGTTTAAAACAATCACACAAGGCTTAATTGAGGGAAGAATTCTAGATGAATTTGATTTCAAAGATATGAAAAAAAAAAGGCAAAATTGGCAAAAATTCTGTTTTGGTAGAATCTATAAGGCACATTATATAAATTCTTTGAAAAATAAATTTTACTCCAATTTACTCAAGAAAGGTATCATTTGAAACTATGTCAATCTACTTTCAAATGAATTAAGTTTTGTAAAATAAAGACTTTTTAACAGGGAGTTACAAGTAATTTAATATAGAAAGATCAAAAATTATCTTTCCCATTTTACAAAATCTATATGGTCAATTAAAATAGATGTTTCAGTAGCTATTTATACTTCAAATCTTTCAAATAAGGTATAAAAGAAAGATCTATAAGTTTAGTTTTCAATAAATCGAGTTTTGTAGAATTAGAGTTGCTAACATAAAGTTATAAACAATTTAGTAACAAAATGTCAAAAATTACAGTATTTGTTTTGTAGAATCCATAGGGTCAATTAAAATAGATGTTTGGATAGGTATTTGAACTTAAAATCTTTTAATTGAAATATAAAAAAAATCTATGAATCTACTTTCAGATAAAATAAGTTTTGTCTAAATCTGAATTCGGTGTAAAGAGTTATAGTTAAAATAAAGCAGAAAGGTCATAATCATGAAAATTTTTAAATTCATAGTTTTATATCTAAATAAGAGGGATATCATGTGCTAGGCCAAAACCCTTCAAATTATTCATAATTAAGATGGAAATAGAGGTTGAAATCACTATAGGAAAGGGTTAGTATAAAATCTGTAATATGCTATATGTAATACGAAAAAACTTCAATGCTAGGATTGAAATCAAATAACAATATATTAGATTTACGATGTGTACCTTTTGATATCATTTGAAAAGAATTTCATTAAATCTACAAGGGCACCATCTTCGATCTAAAGATCACAGTGATATCAATTTGTAAGGAGAACTAGATTCTCTTTCTCTTCTCTTCATATTTTTTCACAAGATCACTTAGATTGACGAATTAGGGACAATAGAGGATGAGAAAGGAATCGTAATCTCTCAATGACTATCATGTATCCACGTTCGTATCCACGTCCATCATATTGTGATGTATCATACTTTGTTTAGTCCTTAAGAGGTGTTATCTATATATAAGCGAGAACAGAGGGTCTATGATAAGTAATTATAAGAGTTTCTCCTATCAATGATATCTTCTCAGGAATCATATTATAATGTAAACTTCCTTTCTATTGGTTAAAATCAGAATCCAATTAATTTTATAATATATCTTATTCAATTAGAAAGGATCACATAATCTAACAGAAGATTAACATTGTAATAAGGAATACTTTAAAGGTATGGTTTTAACAGGTTTTATAAGATAATAATGTGTGTAGGATATAGAATGTCTAAATTTAATTGCTTTAATTTTGTAAAGGATCGAGAAAGGTAAAGTTTTTACGAAGGAAGAAGAAACATTAATCATATGCATGTTAAAGATATTATCGTTAGTTAGATGATAAATTTGATGAATTGTTTGATTGTGTGTAATAAGTTTAATATATGAAGATAATATATATATTTTTGGACGTTATAGTTTATTAACCCAAACCATTTGAAAAGACAACCAACAACACCTGACCATGGATGAGTTCTTGAGCTTATTGGATTAGAACAACATGTGTGATGGAGATCCATGAGTTCTTGAGCTTATTGGACTAGAACAACATGTGTGATAGAGATGTTAGGAACGAGTCAGTACTAAGAGGGGGGGTGAATTAGTGTAGTGGTAAAATCACGTTGGTTCTGAAAATTCTTTCGTACATTGAAAACTGATCCCGGAAATATGCTTGACTTGAAAGCGTATTCGTAAACGTATTGAAAGCAGTAAACAAGTAAAGTGGTTTGTAGTTAAAGTAAATTGCTCAAAAGAAACGCAAACCAGATTTTTATAGTGGTTTAGTCATCGTAACCTACATCCACTCTAATGATTCCTCTTCCGACGAGGCCACCGGCATCCACTATCAGTCTTCCTTCAATAGGCGAAGACCAACAACCTTTTATAGCTCGATTATACTTTTACCGAGTTTAGGAGATAACCCTTACACCCCCACTTACTCCTCTCTTAAACTATTCTAACACTTAAAACTTTGAGAGGAGTTTCACACATAATTACAACACAGTTTTCTTTCCTTTTTTCTCTTAGTTGTGTGTTCTTTAACTAGGGATAAGAAGGGTATTTATAGGCTTCAAGTTGATTCAAACTTGGAGCCTAAAAATGTCTTATCCCGATTTTCTCGAGTCCTGGCGGTACCACCGCTTGTGCTGGGCAGTACCATCGCCTACAACACTGACACTAGGTGGTACCACCGCTTTGTCTGGCAGTACCACTGCTTGGAAGACTGTGTCTAGGAGGTACCACTGCCCAGACTAGCGGTACCACTACTTGCACTGACACTGGGCGGTACAACTGCTTGACATAGTCTCGGAGATTGTGCCATGACGGTGCCACTTGTTGGATCACTATTTGGGCCTTGCACTTGGCCCAACATAGTCCATACATGGGCCAAACTGGCCCCTAATTGGGTTGGCCCAATTCTAATCTCAATCATGTACTAACTATGAAATATAAGACATTTACTAAGCTAAACAAGTCTGTAAGTCTAGTTTTCTTCTAGCGAGCTTCTAACGATCTTCCGGCAAACTTCCAATGATCTCTCGGCAATGCTCCAACGAACTCTCGACAAGCTCCTGGACTTCACAACGATCTTCTTGGCGAGTTCCGATAAGCTTCTTTGGCAAGCTCTTAGACTTCTTGATCAATTCCGGCAGAACTTCCAACAAACGTCTGGACTTTCGATGAACTCTCGAACTCCCAACGAAATCTCGTTCTTGACTTTGGGACTTCATTTTGCTTTATGCTTTGCTATCGTAGTTAATCCTGTACACATAAAACATACTTCAATCTACACAATTATTACTAAGCATGAATCATGTTGTCCGGCATGTCATTGGTCCATCGACACTTCGTCCGATTCTTTGGCGCATCGTCCTCTCTTGCAGCCTATTGCCCAATCGGCTAGTTGACCTCTGCAACTCCGATATCCTTGGCGCAATATATGCTCTTCTTGGCCCGATGCCCAAAACCATGGCCTAAAGCCTTCTGTCGATACGTCAACCGATCCTCTGACTTGACGTCCAATCTTCTAACATGTTTTCCTCTGGCCTAACATGATTCTTCCTACTTTAATTGTCTCATCTTGATCGAAGCTTCCTGCGTCACTCAAAATGCAAATCAAATCATAAACACTTACAATTGGTTTTATCATCAAAATCCGAGATTTAACAATTTCCCCATTTTTGATGATGGCAACCAATTGATGACGAAGTTTAAACAAACTCTCGGAGTTTAAACAAACTTCCCCTATCAATATGTCATATTGATAGAACTCTTGAATTCAAAAATCCAAGTAATACATTATCATAAACTTATACATAACATCATACTTCTTCCCTTTTGTCATCAACTTTCAAGTGTTTAGACATACAAGTTTAAATCATTGCATCATAAATATAATCTCAAGTTTTATCATCGTGCAATTTGTAAGCTAGCAGATTTTATGAGTTTTGCAAGTTTATAAATTTTGCTTCTTGAAATAGGTAAGATAGCACTTTTGCTTCTTTGCAAGCTAGCTAGATAGCAAGTTTTTACATCACGTAAGCTAGCAATATTTAAGATGTTCAAGATAGCAACTTTTGTTTATTGAAATATGAAAGTTAGCAATCTTTTCTTCTCTTTTGAGATGAGTAAGCTAATCATGTTTTTGCATTTTCTTGAATTATAAAAGCTAGCAAATCTTTATCGTTTGAGATGTGCATACTAGCAATGCTTTCTCCCCCTTTATCATTGGCAAAAAGAAGGGAAGAATATAATTTTGCATTTCTTTTTCCCTTTATAATAATTTTCAAAGCATGACAAAGATAAATAATCATTCTAGAGTATCATTTCATAAAATGATAATTGTTGATTTTCATACCATTTCATCAAAAAAAAATCATAATGTTGCATGCATCATTCTAAATCATAAATATTTCAAATCATAATGGTATCAAAACATCAAATTATGTCATACCATGCATGATCATAACTTCTCATTTGTATGCATCAAAATAATATCAAGAGTATTTCATGCATAATTTTATATCATCATATGAAAAATATCAAAGGAATTTTGGTGATGAGATACACAAATAATGAAGACAAATTGTGAATATCAAGAGACATATTATGATTCTTTTTTAATAACTCAAATAGCGAAAAGAAAGAATCATAGTAAATAATATTGATTTGTAAAAAGAATTCTCAAGTTATAATTCCAAGAAATCAAGAGAAACCATGATTCAAATTCAAATCGTCAAATCAAAATCATTTTCAAGAAATTCACAAAAAGGACATAGATAGATTCATTAATCTCTCCTTTTTAGAAAAATGGTAAGAAGAAACATAGGAGTTCAAAAACAAGATCTTGATTCATAGAAAAATCTCATGTATCAAATATTGAGAAATCAAGATGATGATTCATATAGAAAAAATATCACAAGTTATAATCAAGAGAAAAATCATCATTTATCTTCAAATCATCCAACTTGTTAAATCAACAAAGTCACTTTTATGAGATTCATAAAAATGATACAAATATATTTATCAAAATCAATAAGATAGAGAAAAAAAATTAAAAAAAATGTTTTCCTTATTTTAGTTGTTTCAATTAAGTGATTGATTTCATATAAGAATGCAAAAGTTTTTTGTATGAAAACCATACATCATGGTTTAAAATTGAAAGAGTAAATCTCATCATGGAAATCATCAAGATCAGTAAACCATAAATTACCCAAAAATCATCATGCATAATTTCAAAATATAAATTTATTAAGCATGATCATTATGCATTACTTCAAATCAAATATGATTTCATTAATCATAGAGCATCTTTAATCAAAATTGAGAAACAGTACGAAAATCAACATGATACACATTAATACTTCTTAAAAACATACATAGGATTTATCTTAAGCATTTGATTTGAGTCTAACATTTTGTTCCTTTATCATAAAGCATACAATTTTCATTATCATTTTCAAAATTACTAGCATGATCCTAATTTTTTATCATTTTTATTACATTATTAAACATGTAATTTTTAAAGAAAATAATTTTTCTAAACTAAATTAAAAAAAATAACTTATGAAAAATATTAAGTAATTTCAAAGTAAACTAAGGATGTTTTGATTACCTCATCGTTGAAAGCCGTTAAGGCGTAGTTTACCACCTTGCCTTTGTTGATTTTCTCCTCATCTTTGGAGGAGCTCGATTCATCCCAAAGTGCTTCTCTCTTCTTGCATTCATAGTAAGTAATTATATTCTTTTTATTCTTTAATTTTTATTTCATGAATTTTTTAAATTTCATAGTGAAGAGTTCAAGTTCACCATCACTTGAGCTTATGCTCGAGTGATCTTTGATTGTTCTAAATCCGAAATTCTTCTTGTTCTTTAGAAGGTTGTTTTCAAATTCGTTTTGTTCAATATGCATTATAAAACTTATTTCATAGGTCATTAAAGACCTAAGTAGTTCTTCAATCGAAATTTTTTTTAAATCTTTTAATTCTTATATTGCCGTTACTTTCAAATCCTAATTTTTAGAAAGTGATCGTAAAACTTTATTAATAATTTTAAAATTTAAAAAATATTTGTCAAGTGCTTTTAAACCATTGATGACATCCATAAAATGGGTGTACATGTCAATAGTGGTTTCGCTTGGCTTTATTCAAAAAAGTTTAAAATCATGCATTAAAAGATTTATCTTAGAATCTTTTACTTGTATACAAGTTAGATGAAAAACACTTTAGAAGATTATGAACTTTATTTTAAAAATATCCCTATAAAATGTGATAATACTAGTGTAATATGTTTAACAAAAAATCGCATTCAAACTCTAGAACTAAACACATTGACATTAGGTATTATTTTATTAGAGATTATGTTAACAATCATGACATATCTTTAGAATTTATTGATACAAAGCATCAATTAGCAGATATTTTTACAAAACCATGAATGAGAAGCAATTTGATTTTACTAGAAGAGAAATAGGAATGTTAAATCTTTCAAATGCATGAATATTTTTTTTGTATTTTTTGGATTATTATCTTGATTTTTCGATTTTCATGTCTTAAGTTTTCTTTCAAATCAAGATCATATCCTATAACTCTTCCTTTTGCTAAAGAGAAGATTTTCTTTCAAATGAATCATAATCATTCTCTTGATTTCTCGATGTTCTTCACTTTAGCTTTCTCTTGAATCAAGATCGCTTACTATGATTTCTTCCTCTTGCTATTTATAAAAGAAGATATTTGATTAATGGAGTTTTGATATTCACAACTTGATCTTTTATTTTTCATGAGATGATCATTTCCTATTAATCCTTCCCTTTTTTATTTATAAAAGTAGAACATTGATTCATGGACTTCCGATACTTATGACTTAATGTGATAAATGAATTCCACCTTTCTTTTTTTTCTTCTTCTTATTTTATGACAAAGGGGAGAATGCAAAAGTTGCTATCTTGCACGTATCAAAAATTGCTATTTTGCTCAACTTCACTTGCTAGCTTGCATGTTCTAAATGTTGAATCTCGGATTTTGTTGATGAAATAAATTAATGAGTTTGTGATTTAATCTACATTTTGAGTGATGTAGGACTAGCTTCGATCAAAGAGAGACAAATTGATTGAAGTAGGAGGAATCGGACGTTGGGCCGGAGTTGAACATGTTATGAGATTGGACATCAGGCTGGAGGATCGGTTGACGTGCCGGTAAGACTTCGTGCCATGAGTTTAGGCATCGGGCCGAAAGATCGAATATTGCGTCAAGGAGATTGAAAGTTGTGGGAGTCAAGATGCTAATTGGGCAATATACCAAAGGAGAGGACGATGCACCGAAGCATCAAACGAAGCATCGGAAGAACCAATGATTTGTTGGACAACATGATTCGTGCTTTGTAATAATTGTCTAGATTGAGTTAGTTTAAGTTTAATTGAGTCGGTATTGGGTTGAAACAATGCTAACTCAATTAGAGGCCAATTGGGCTTGAATCAAGGTTGAATTGAGCTTGCTATTTGGCCCATTTAGTATCCTATAGTAGGGTCTGGCAATGATACCGCCCAGACTAGACGGTGGTACCGCCTAAACACAATCTCCCAAATTGGGCGATGGTACCACTCAAACATAGTCTTCCAGACTATGTTAGGTGGTGGTACTGTTAGACTGGGCGGTGCTACCACCTAGTGTCAAATTGGCAGGCGATGGTACTACCTAGTTTTGGCGATAGTACTGCCCAGTACTAGTGGTGGTACTGCTAGTACCCTAAAAACCTAGGATGAGATTATTTTGACTCCAAATTTGAATTCATTTGGGGCCTATAAAAACCTCACTCATCCCTATTCGGTGAACACATCAATTGAGAACAAAAATTGGAAAAATACTATTGTAATCTTGTGAAAATTCTCCTCCTCTAGCTCTAAGTGTTGATTTTAGTTTAAGAGAGGGGTGAGTGGGATGTAAAGGTTATCTTCTAAACTTGTGAAAAGGAGAAAAAAGTTGTAAGAGAGTAGTTGATTTTAGCTTATTGAAGGAAGACCGTTAGTGGATGCCAATAGCCTCAACGAAAAGGAATTGGGAGTGGACATAGGTCACAACGATCGAACCACTATAAAACTTGGTTTGTATTTCTGTTTTGCTTTTCATTGTCATTCTTATATTGCAAACTGATTTACTTGCTTAATACTTTCACTATGCTTACGAACGTACTTTCAATTTAAATGCTTTCCGATATCGATTTTCATCGAATGTAATTTTTTCAAATCGACATTTTTTTTCATAATCACTAATTCACTACCTCTCTTAGTGCTGATTTCGGTCCTAATACTAAAGTGATGTAAAACTTGCGTATATAGTCCAAATATTTATTGAACGTTTCTCCTTTTCGTTTAGAATTATTTATTGAATGTTTAGAATTATGTCAAAATTATGTTGAATTTGGCATCATGCATGAAGTAATAAATGGTTAAAAAAATTGTTTTAGTATTATGAATGCTATGCCCAAAATAATGTTAATTTTGGTATCATGAAGTGATGAATACTTTAGTATCATGTAGGTTATGCCCAAAGTGATGTTGATTTGTTATGAAATTATGCATGTTATACTTTGATGACTTGAAACTATGATGATGCACAATGTATGAAATTTTGATTTTTATCACTATGATCGAAATTGTTTTACTTAATTTAAAGATTATGATTTCTTTTGAATTAAGTTTGCCTTATCTCAATGTGGTATATAGATAGGGGGAGTTAAAGTTAACTCCGTCATTAATTGGTTATTATCATAAAAAAGGGGGAGATTGTTAAATCTCATATTTTGATAATGAAATCGATTGATGAATTAATGATCTAATTCATGTGTTGAGATAAGTGATACAGGACTAACTACGATCGTGAAAAAGGTAAAATAATTAAAGAAGAATCGAATGTTAGGCCAGAGTTAATGATTGAGCATTGGGCCGGATGAATCGGGGGATACACCGAAGGATAGGACGATGCAGTGAAAGCTCGTCGGAAGTTTGCCGGGAGCTTGCCGGAAGATCGTCGAAAGTTCACCAAAAGTTTGGTTGAACAATTGACGTGCCAGACAACTTAAATTGCTTGTATCATAATTGTTTTAGTCTTAACTATCGTAGTTAGAAATTTAATTTGAGTTAGTTTTAGAAAAAATCCTATAAACTTAATTAGGGGTCAATTTAGTATAAAACAAAACTGATTTGGATCGATTGGATAGCTTATTCAACCACTTGGAGCAGGCGGTGGCTCTAAGCAAATTTGACACGGAATATAATTCTATTGTCAGCGGAGAAATATCCAACACTCCTAGCAAAAGAAGCCGCAGTTCTTGCAGCTCCATAGGGTTTACATTACAAATCTCTATTGCTAATTGCAATAAACATGACAATTCTAACATAATGGAAAGCATAAAATACATTGTTCAAGTATAAAATACATTATCAATATGTAAGAAATTTTATATATTGATAATTATTGCAGTATTAACATCATGAATATTATATATTAAAGTATCTTCTGAGACATCTGAAGTTCCTCTTAACGCTCTATTTGAGTTTCTAATACCTGAGATTCTTGACGAGCAGGACTCTTCCCTATCATGCTCGTTGTGGTGCTCGATTCGATCAATCGATCATCGGAGTCTTTATTTTCTGTTCCGACAAACAACACAGTCTCATCGGAGATCCCTCCATCGATGCTGTCACTTTCCTCTGCTCTTTCCTGTAGTTGGAGGGCAAGCTCAAGGTTCCGAACCACATCAACCATGGAAGGTCGTTCCTTCCCAGTATCAGCCAAACATCTCACTGCAGTCTCTACAAACGTCTCGAAACTCTGTGGAGCAATCTTATCCTTCAAGTAGGGATCAATGATCATGTCGAGCATGCCATTCTTTTGGCAGTGCAGTGCCCACTCCGACAAGCTCACCTTTTCATCTGAAAGCATGGGGTTAAGAGCTGGCCGAGCACACAGGACCTCAAACAGCACGACCCCAAAAGAGTAAACATCAGATTTCTCTGTGAGCTGCATCATTCGAAAGTACTCTGGATCGAAGTAACCAAAGCTTCCCTTCACCATCGTGCTGACATGGGACTTGTCGGCGGTCGGACCAATCTTCGAGAGCCCGAAATCTGAAACTTTTGCAACCCTTTTGTCATCTAACAATATGTTTGTTGCCTTCACATCTCGATGTATGATGGTATGCTTGGCACCGGTGTGAAGGTAATGCAGACCGCGTGCAGCCCCGATACAGATCTCAAGCCGCTGTTTCCATGGAAGAGGCGGCTTCTGTGTCTTGCAAAGATGCTCGCGGAGGGTCCCCTGGGCCATGTAATCGTAGACTAGGATCATCTCACAGTTCTCCTCACAGTAACCGATCAAAGAGACAAGGTGGTTGTGTCGGAGCTTGGAAAGCATCTCAATCTCTGTCTGGAATTGATGGACACCTTGCTCGGACAACGGGTTAGCACGCTTGATGGCTACCTTTGTGATCCCACCATCTATCTCCCCACGGTAGACCTTTCCGAACCCACCAACTCCAAGAAGACGGGACTCATCGAAGTCATTTGTGGCAGCTTTTATCTCTGCAATGGAGAAGTAGCGGCAGAGATTGAAATCAGCCGACGCAGCTGAACGTGTGTT